>PVKN010006397.1:0-28558 GCA_004027915.1 Capromys pilorides
ACACACACACACACACATCCAGCACCACCACAAGGGCTCGTGTCAATGACTTGCACCATGACCAAGCACAAGTGAGCAGCTGCTGCAGTAGCCTGTCAAAGCTGATCATGTCTTCCCTCTAATTGCTGGCAGTTACTGTCATTTCATCCAGTCCGCAAGATGGGCAGGGTGTCTTCACAGCTCCGTTTGTTTACTATTTTGAGATTGGGTCTCTCGGGCTGGCCTTGAACTCCAGGTGATATGCTGCCCATTCCCTAGTGCTGGGATTACAGGCATGTGCTGCCATATCTGGGAATTTTTTAATATGTGTTAAATACATGAAGAATCTCTCCTGTTGTTTTTCTCTCTTAAGATTTTTTAAAATATTTGGTTCTTTTCATTCAGCTATTAATGGTATAATAAAATAAATTTAAGTGGCGCCTAAACATATAATAGCTCAACAATAATCTGCAACACAGAGCCAGCGAGATAACTCAGTAGTCTAGAGCACCTGCTTAGGCAACCACAGGGATGGTGATTCAATCCCCAGCACCACATGCTGTGCCAGCCCCACCCCCAGGGCAGGCTGAACTGGCCATAATAAATAAATAAATAAATAAATAAAGTTTAAAAAAAATAATCTGGGGCCGGTGAGACAGCTCTGTGGCACAAGTGACTGCCTGGTAAGTACAAGCTCGAATCCCATTCTCACAAAAATTAAGAAAGAAAGAAAGAAAGAAAGAAAGAAAGAAAGAAAGAAAGAAAGAAAGAAAGAAAATCTACAACACAATACATTAAGTCTTATTGTCAAAATAACACCTTTTTGCTGAAGAAAGGAGAAAAGGTATGATCAAAATTATGGCCAGCAACTTGGGTTCATGTGGAAACTGACAGGAGATTTTGTAGTTATATCGGCAGGCACAGTGTGGAAAAATCAATCCATTCCACTAAGAAACAATGGTAAATACAAATTTTAAAAAGGAGGGGCTGGGGAGATAGCTCAGGGGCACAAGCGCCTGCCTGACAAGTGCAAGATCCTGAGTTCAATCCCCGATTCCACTAAATAAATAAATAAATAAATAAATAAATAAATAAATAAATAAGAAAGATATACATTGCAATTTATGTCTGAAACTGAAGAAAAGTATCCATCAAATATCGCAACAGATCTGTTAATAACTGTTTTAAACATTAAGATTATTTAGGGGACCATCTTTTATTTTTGAACATTTAATGTGTTAAATAATTTATACAGAGTTAAGTTCTGTGAAATGACAGGAACCATAAGTATATATTGCTCCACCCCACCCCCACTCTGCAACAATGCTCAATTTTGTAATGGTCTCAGCAGAAACTAATTCCAAATTTAAGCAGAATTTATAGTGTTACAAAATTTACAGAACCCCTCAGACCGGCAAGATGGTTCAGTGGTCTAAAGCACCTGCTTAGGAAAGCTTAGGCAACTGCTGGGACCACAGTTGGATTGCCTGAGCCACATGCTGCATCAGCCCCACCCCAAGGGCAGGGTGAGCTGGCCATAATACAAAAAAAAAAAAAAAAAAAAAAAATTAAAAAACCTTCTTTTTTTTTTTTTTTTCCGGAACCGGGTTTTAAACACCATCTTGTACTTGCCAGGTAGGCACTTGTGCCACGGAGCTATCTCCCCAGCCCCAGATTTTTCTTTCTATTTTTTTGGGGGTGGGGGGATACTGGAGATTGAACTTGAGACCTTATACATGCCAGTCAGGCACTTATGCAACTGAGCTGTCTCCCTGGCCCTGAATTAAGATTTTAGGTTAAATATATCATTAAAATTTCACCCATTTTAAAATCTATTTTAGGGGGCTGAGGAGATAGCTCAGGGGCACAAGTGCCTGCCTGGCAAGTGCAAGGTCCTGTGTTCGATCCCCAGTTCCACAATAAATAAATAAATAAAATCTATTTTATTTATTCTATTTGATTCTGGGGATTGAAGCCAGGGCCTTTCCACTGAGCTATATAGCCCCAGCCCTATCTATCTATCTAGCTAACTATCTATCTATTTAGATATCTATCGATATATCTATATCTATATCTACATGTATTTTTTTTAAATTATGGTCTGCTCAGTCTGCCCTGGGGGTGGGGCTGGCACAGCATGTGGTGCCAGGGATCCAACCGCGGTCCCTGCGGTTGACTAAGCTTGCCTAAGCAAGTGATTTAGACTGCTGAGCCATCTTGCCAGCCCTCTATTTATATTCTGAGGCAGTGTTTTGCTAAGTTGCTAAATTTTCCAGGCTAGGGTTGAACTTTAGATCTTCTTGCTTCAGGCTCCCAGAGTGCTAGGATCACAAGCATGAACCACTGCAATATGCTTTTGCTTTAAACTTTCTTTCTTTCCTTATGCTATGGCTGGCTCAGCCTGCCCTGGGTATGGGGCTGGCACAGCATGTGGTGCCAGGCACCAAACCGAGGTCCCTGTGGTTGTCTAAGCAGGCACTTTAGACCAATGAACTATTTCACTGGCCTGCTTTTTATCTTTTTAAGAGATATGACTGCTAGACAGCATAAAGTGACATAGGCAGCTGGCACTTAGTGTTGTAAGTAGCTAAATTAAATAGAAATATTATAGGCAGTTAGACAGGGGCAGACCCTCAAGGATGACATGAAGGCAAGGTGACTTCACAACTATAAATAGACATTCCTTCACCGTGGGCCAGATCTCAAGACAAGAGTAAACACATACAGCTTCATACTTCCCTAGGGATGGGCATCAGGGGACAATATTCTACATATTCAGTCACCTTGAAAGAGCCCAGTTGAGTCACTAACTCAACCCCCAACAGGAAGAGACCGTGTTTGGTATTCTTTTTTTTTTTTTTTTTTTTTTTTACTATTACAAAAGTTTATTTAACAAACATTTAATATATAAAAATGTATATGACCTAATCTTCAGTCAGTGAAATTAGCACTTGGAGAGGCATGAAGTTTTCTGCTCAGCAGTCATTATTTAAACTCGTTCCAAGGCTTCCAACATGATGATGCTATTTCCTCGTATTACCACCATTCCAATGTGGTTCTGTTGCCCACTAGTTGCCTTCTCCACACATTCATCAATCACAAGATTCATAAAGGAATCAAGTCCTCACAATATTCCTTAGATTTGTCTATTGCCATTCAATTTCAGTAATAGCTTCTTGTCCATAAAATTTTTTTTTCTGCTTGGGAAGGTGAGCTTTGCTCATCTTGTCTGGCCAGCTGGTTCAGGGAAACTTTCTTGTTCGGTATTCTTGCCTGAGTGCTGCATGACTGGCTTCCCCATTTGGTACTGAATTTAGTCTATTTTACCTGAGCAATGGTGTGTGTAATCTCATAGGTTGACCATGGCTTTGTCCCACCTCATGCCCACCTAAACGAGTTCCCATGTCTTCTCTGCCACCTTAGACCTGCCTTATCATATGGTTTTCCTCTATAAAAGGACCTGGAAGAGACAGCTTCCTGGGGCAACCTGCTCAGGTCCCCACTTCTGTCCCTTCTCTCAGACAGAAGCTTGCTTTCTCTCAATGAATTTTCTGCTTTTTTTTTTTTTTTTTTTTTTTTAATTATGGCCAGCTCAGCCTGCCCTGGCGTGGGGCTAGCACAGCATATGGTGCCTGGATCACACCCCAGTCCCTGCAGTTGCCTAAGCTTTCCTAAACAGGTGCTTTAGACTGCTGAGCTATCTCATCAGCCCATTTTGTTCTTTTTGAGACAGAGTCTCACTATGCAGTTCAGGCTGGCCTTGAGCTTATTTCTGTAGCCCAGGTTGGTCTTTAACTCGCACTGATCCTACCTCAGCCTCCCAAGTGCTGGGATTACAGGAGTGTGTCACCAAGCCCAGCCATAAGTTTTTTTTTTTTTTAAAAGGAACCCAACCAAAATAAATGAGATTCATACCATTAAATAAAGAAGGCTGGCAAGATAGCTCAGTGGTCTAAAGCGCCTGCTTAAGTAAGCTTAGGCAGCCACAGGCAACCGTGGTTCAATCCCTGGCACCATATGCCTCATCAGAACTGCCCGCCCTCAGGACAGACTGAGCAGGCCAAAATAAATAAATAAGAACCCAAGGCACAATTTTTGGGCCTTCTTTCCATTTTGTTATTTCCCCAGGGATAAAATAAAAAGAAAACTCTCACACCTTTCATTGGGATTTAATGTACACAGAAATGATATTTCTTCCTCTTTCTCTTCTCCTTCCTCTCCTCCTCCTCCTCCCTTTCCTTCTTGAGACAGGGTCTCACTATGCAATTCAGGCTGGCCTTGGGCTCACTTTGTAGCCCAGCTGGTCTCGAACTCAAAACAATCCTCCTGCCTCAGGTCCTGAGTGCTGGGACTCCAGGAATGTGCCACCACGCCCGATTCATCCATTTTAAGTGTACAGTTTGAAGATTTTCTCAAAAATGTATTTGGTACAGGGTTTCACTACGCAGCTCTGACTCATAGTGATCCTACTGTTTTCAGCCTTCTCAGCGCTGGGATTACAGATGTGTGCCACTCACTACACCAGGATTCTGGCCGGCTCAGCCTGCCCTGGGGATGGGGCTGGCACAGCACGTGGTGCCGGGGATGTGAATGGAGGCCATCCTCGCCCCTCGTGTCCTGTGCTCCCCACGTGCTTGGGAACGCAGGGGGCTCTCCCGAGGCCGCTGCCCAGGGGCACTGCCCACCGCTGGGGTGGGCGTCTCTCAGTGCACTCGCCTAAGCATGCACTTTAGTCTGCTCAGCTATCTTGCCAGCCCCTGAAAACTTTTAGTAAATTTACCGAGTTGTGTAACCATAGTCCTTTTAAGGTACTTCCCTCACCCCAGTAGTACCCCTCCTGCTTAACAGTCAAGTCAGTTTCACACCCCAAAGCAACCCAGAATGCGTAGGTGCTGTAGGCTTTGGGGTTTCAATACTTTCTTGTGTTTTTTGTGTCCCTGGTAATTGAACCCAAAGTGCTCACACAGAGCCATGGGTGCATCCCTAGCTTTTTTATACTTTTAGACAAAGTCTCCCCTAATTGTCCAAGTCAGACTGAAGCTTGCAATCTAGAACCCTAGATTTACAGGCGTGTGCCCTCGCCGCCAGCTGGGCTGAGTTCAGTTTCTAAGGATTGCATCCCGGGCTCACTGGCCCATGCCTACCAATGTGTGGTTATTTGGCACCGAAACCGCTAGGGTATCCAAAGGGGCTCGGTGTTTGGTTTGGAGAATGGAGGTCACACTCGCCTCTCGTGTCCTGTGCTCCCCACGCACTAGGGAACGTGCGCGCAGCTCTCCAGGGACCGCTGCCCAGGAGCACTGCCCTACAACTGGGTATGCGTCTCTGTGCGTCCCACACGATGAGGGGACCTGGGTCACTGCATTCTAGCGCTGCCCTCCCGGAAGAATGACTGGCAGCCCTCAGCCGCGGGATGTGGGTTGTGAGGAAAAGCCCCTCCCGCTCATCCCCTTCCCCGGGCCTGGTCTTTACTCTCTCCGGTTCTCAACCGCCCACTTTCCAAAATGGCGACCAACGGCCTCCTTTCCCGCCCGCGGCAGGTCACGTGAGCGTGGCACACTCTGCTCCAGGCCCTGCGGTCCGGACCCGCGACGGAGCTGTCGGGGCCGGGAGGCGCGTGCTGGGAGCCCGGGCAGGGCGAGGCCACGCGCGCGCACTAGGCGCGCTCACGCAGGGGCCAGGGCCAGGGGCCGCGAGGGGCGAACCGGGCTGCGCGTGCGCAATAGGCCGCTGGCAGCGCCGGGCAGCGGGCGGCCGCTGGGAGTCCCACGAGGCGCGAGGTGCGAGGCCCGGCGCGCGAGCCCCCGGGCGGGTAAAACCCGGTTGCTGCTGCCCTTGTCTCCTCCCTTTTATCCCTAACTCCTCTTTCCCTTCTTTTCTTCTTATTTTAACCCCTGCCCCCTTTCACAGTCTCTTTCACTCCTGGATTTCTTTTTGAGGGAGTCCGTCCCCCTTTCGAGGGGTGCCCTTCACCCTGCGTCACGCGCGCACCTTCTGCACCCCAACAGCTCCAGGCCCCCTGCATCCTCCCAGTCTTTTCCCCTTTGAAAACTACTTCTCTTGAGCCCCTGGCCCGCTGCACCCCCTTTTCCTTCCCACCCCGCCCCCTGTCCCCCAACTGCTCCGGCACAGCGCCCCAGCGCGCGCGCCCGCCCCACCTGACCTCTATCCTGTGCAGCTCGGCCTTGCATTCGCTGCCCGACCAGGCGCCTTCTGCTAAACAAACCCTTTCCTCCTCAGGAGTCGCACTTTGGGAGACGCAGGCTTGTTTTTTTTTTGGTAGGATATTCCAGCAAAACCCAAAAATCTGTCTTGTCTGATTTGGTTACACCCCTCCTGGTACTTTTAGGGACTTACTGTAGCAAAAGTACTGAGTTTTTCACCTAGTTCTTTTTGTTTATTTTTCTCCTCTATTAAGATTACTTTCCAGCAAAAAATTATTTCCCCCTAGTCTCTCTTTTTGAGCTGTTTTTCTGCTTACAACTAACTCAGTCCTTCTAGTTTCTCTCTCTTCTGATAATTATTTCTCTAGCCCTCCTTTCCCCAACTTTTCCACTCATACCCCTTTTTTAAATCCACAATTCAACCCAGCTAGGCTTCTCCCAGAAAAATCCTCTAGATCCTTTCCCAGAGGGAAAAGAAGGAACAGAAAAGAAAATAATTTCCTCTTTTCCTCAAAGCATATTCCCCTGCCTGTTTTTTTCTAGTGCAGTATTGCTTTCCTCTTTCTTCCAAAAATCCTCCCTCTCCCAACTTCATACTTGTGTCTTGATTTTAACTCAACTTCTCATTGCCCCTCCCTTTCCATTGCATGCTTTCAGGGCAAAAGAAATTGAATGAGTGTCCCGAAACTCCCACCAACCTTCCAGGAAGACCGGAACCCACCCTCTCTGGGCCCTAAACTGGGCCCTTCTGCTGTTCCCTGGAGAGTCACTCTCTTTTTGTTCTGGTGAGTTTCCTGGCTTTGCACAGAACTTGTCACATGGATCCCTTTCTCAGAAGGGTTTTTTGTTTTTTGTTTTTTTTTTTTGTCTTTTTGAGGCAAGGCTGGCCTTGAGCTCACTTTTGTAACCCAGGCTGGTCTTGAACTCACACCGATCCTCCTGCCTCAGCCTCCCGAGTGCTGCATTACAGGTGTGCGCCACCACGCCCAGCTCTCAGAAGGGTTTCTGATCTTTCTGAGTCTCTGCACCAATCGTGAGGCCATGCAAGCAGCAGCCTTGGAAAGTCAAATAAGGCAAAGTGTTATTTAGTATGGATGTTGATCTCTTTGGAGGGATGCAGACATTTTTTAGATGGGTTTGTTTTCTTGATGGTGTCAGTGCAAAAAAAAAGTTTTTCCTCCTTCCCTTGGTAGTGGTTCAGATCCTCATAGGGACTGAGAGATAAAGAATCAGAGTAGTAGGGTCAGTTACAGGGGGCAGAAGTTTGATGACCCCCCCCCCACATACACACACAATTAAAGTAGCCTGAGCGAGCCCAAAAAAAAAAAAAAAAAAAAACCTCTGAGACTGGGCGTGGTGGAAGGCTAAAAACTGGTGGATTACTATGAGTCCGATCTAGTAGTGAGACCCTGAACACCCTATCCCTATAGACCCTTCCCTAAAATACAAAAAGAAAAAAAAAAAGAATCAGAGTAGTAGGGTTTGTGGCAAACTGAAGATGTCGTGTCCCATGTAGGTGATGTCATGGAAATGCCAGGCAAGTATTCTCAGTTTTTTTTTTTTTCTTTTTTTTTTGTGCGACCAGAGTTCAAACTCAACACCTTGAACTTGCCAGGCAGGCACTTGTGCCACAGAGCTATCTCCCAGGCTCTAGAATTTTGTTTTCAGAAGAGGCAGAAAACTACCTTTATGTGAAACTTTCTGATTGTTGACTACTGGCAGTAAAGTTAATAGGTGTTACAAATTATGTGTGCTGGCTATCAATTTGAAATTTTTGACTTGGTTTCTTTCTGCTAGAGTAACAACTCCCTGAGCTCATGTGCATGCATAATACTTTTATTTATTTATTTATTTATTTTTGCCAGCTTAGTCCTCCTTAAGTGTGGGGCTGGTACAGCATGTAGTGCTGGGGATTGAACCTCAGTCCCCTGCAGCTGCCTAAGGTTGCCTAAGCAGGAGCTTTAGACCACTGAGCTATCCTGCCGACCCCAATACTTCTACTTTTTTTTTTTGTTTTTGCAGGACCAGGGTTCGAACTCATGACCTTATGCCTGCCAGGCAGGTGCTTGTGCCACAGAGCTACCTACCTGTCCCCTAATACTTTTACTTTTAAGGGCAGCATTATCTCAAACTTTTGGTCTTTCCTTTTCTTTCTTTTTCCCCTCCATTTTGAGATAGGGTCTTACTATGCTGCTCAGGCTGGTTGAGCTCACTTTGTAGCCCTGGCTGGTCTCAAACTCACAGTGATCCTCTTGCCTCAGCCTCTCAAGTAGTGGGATTATGCCCAGCTCAAACTTTTGATATTTTTGTTTGTTTTGAGGTGAGGTTGTGTAGCCCAGACTGGCTTCAACCCCCTGAGATCCTCCAGCTCAGCCTCTGGAGTGCTGGAATCACAGACGCGCACAACCACACCCACCTTCAAATTTTTAAAATCTGCTTTACATTTAAAGATTGTTTTAAAAAAAGAATAAATTTTAAAAAGATTATTGAAGGCTGAGGGTGCGGCTCAGTAGTGGAACATTTGCGTATAATGTGTAGGGCCCTGGATTCATTCCCCAGCAACACACATTGCTGTTACTGAAGATCCAAAAAGTTGTTTTTGCTTTTGTCTTTTTGAGACAGCATCTCACTGTGCACTTCAGGTTGGCCTTGGGATCACTTTGTAGCCCAGGCTGGTCTCAAACTTGCATGATCCTTGTGCCTCTGCCTCCTGAGTGCTAGGATTACAGGTGTGCAACCCCATGGCTGGCTCCCAAAGAGATTCCCCCCCTCCCCAAACCAGGGACCAACTCAGAACCTTGCACTTTCCAGGCAGGCACTTGTGTCAAGGAGCTATCTCCCTGGCCCCCAATAATTGGCATTTATTTAGTTCTTTTTTTTGTTTTGTTTTTTAAGATGGAGGTCTTGTTGCATAGTCACTATGTGTACCAGGCCAGCCTTGAGCTCATGGCAATTCTATTGCCTCATCCTCCCAAGTGCTGGGATTACAGGCTTGTACCACCACATCAGACAACACCTGCCAATGTATAGCTCTATATTTTTTGGTACCAGGAATTGGACTCAGAGCCTCTCACTTACCATGCATGCACTGTGCCACTGAGCTACATCCTTGACCCCATGCCTAGCAATTAAAAAAAAACAACCTATATTTAAAAAATATTTTACTAAAAAAACTAGATATCAGGGCCAACCAAAAAGCTCAGCAGATTAAAAAAGCTCTTGCAAGCAGGAGCAGGGGCTGGGGCTCGATCCCTGGGCCTTCGCATTTGAGACGGGGTGTGGTGGCGCATGCTTGTAATCCCAGATCTTGGGAGGCTGTAAACAGGCAGATTACTATGAGTCTGATCTAGTAATAAGACCCTAAACACCCTGTAGACCATTAAAATATAAAAAGCAAAAGAAAAACCTAGGTGTGTTGGTGCATGCCTATAATCCCAGCACTGAGGGAGCCCAAGGCAGAAGGATTGCAAGTTTGAGTCCTGCCTGGGCAGTTTAGCAAGACCTTGTCTCAGAAAAGGCCTGGGAGGTAGCTCAGTGGTAGAAGGTGCTGGGTTTAATCCCCAAGACTAAGAAGAAATCAGAAATTTTCATTTTTACTATCATCTGGATGCTTATCTGTTTTTGCGTAGTTTTGGACTCCTGTCCTCCACTCAGCACATACTTCACATACTTCTTTTTGGGGACTCTCAAGATGTCACATCACCAGGCATGGTGTCACGTGCCTGTAATCCCAGCACTCGGAGGCCAAGGCGGGAGGATCGCTGCAAGTTCAAGGCCCACCCAGGCTACAAAGTGAGTTCAAGGCTATCCTGAACTGCATAGTGAAATCCTATCTCAAAAAGAAAGAAAAGAAAAAGTCAAAACATAGCCTCTGGGAAGGTTCCCCGAGAATGATGAAGGCAGGTGACATCTAGATAATTCGAAAATGATTTCCACTTCAGTGACTCTAAGGAAGGCTTTTGAGGACTCATAGGATCCTCTGCATCCACCTTATTACCAACGTTGCTATTCTAGATTTTTTAATGCTTGTTTGGATTTTTTTTGTCTTTTTGAGACAGGGTATCCCTATGCAGTTTAGGCTGGCCTTGAGCTCACTTTTGTAGCCCAGGCTGGTCTTGAACTTGCACCAATCCTCCTGCCTCAGCCCCCCAAGTGCTGGGATTACAGGTGTGTGCCACTACACCCGGCTAGTATAAGCTTTTGGAGAGTAAAAAATTTGGTGTTTCCTTTCCTCTTTCCTTTTTTTTTCTTGGCGGTACTAGGGATTGAACTCAGGACCTTGCACTTGCCAGGCAAGCACTTATTCCACTGAGCTATCTCCCCAGCCCTCCTCTTTACTGTAGTAAAGATTTTCCTTTGTGTCTGATTCCTCTGTATTTCTGGGTCCCAATGAAATCTGAGTTTGTGATCAGAGAAAATGATTCTATTGTCTCTTTAAAACTGTATATTTGGCTACATGACTAGAGAAAGGAATCTTCCTTGTTTGTTTCACTTAAATATAGTTGTGCACACCGGGTATGATGGTGCAAACCTATAATCCCAGCACTTAGGAGGCTGAGGCAAGAGGATAGCTGTGAATTCAAGACCAGTCTGGGCTACAAAGTGATGATGTTATAGGCCTGTAATCCCAATTCTCGGGGAGGCTGAGGCAGGAGAAACAGATTTGAGCCCAGCCTGAGTAATTTAGTGAAACCTTGTCTCCAAGTGAAGCATGAAAATGGTTGGGAATGTAACTAAATACGAAGGCGTTTGGTTTCAGTTCCCAAAGAGCATGTGCTGAGTGCAGAACAGGAGTCCCAGATACATGTGTATGTGTGTAAGGATGTTAAAATCTACTCAGCGTTTAATCCTAACTCTGATTTTGAACAGTTTCTCTGGGCTTTACCTACTTCATCCATGACATGGGGTTAATAATACAGTGTATGCATTGAAGCAATGTTATGGGGACAAAATAAAATGACATATAAGTGATCATAGTAGTATTTGGCCTACGATGGAAGCCTTAACAGTGTTTTGCTGCTGTTAGAATGATGGTGACAATGTGATGGGGAAGAGGGCCAGGCAGGAAGATAAGTGAGGTCTCCCTATACACAGACTTCCCTAAGCTCTGTGCTCCTGTAAACTGTCAGGGAAAATCAAATCTAATAAGTTTCAAAAGAAGCCAGAAATGCACACATAAAGTGTGTAGGTGAAACCACTCCGATTTTGTAAAAGACTGACTAATCTAATTTGTGGAAACACTTGCAGGCCAAACAAAATGAGTCAGTTTACAGTCATAGTTGGAGCAAGAACACAAGGAGCGAAACTGCACAGTGAGCCTTTCTGTCTCAGCTCGCATTAGTCTCCTGGTAACCTGGGTTCAGAGAGGGGAAGAAAAGTGCAGCGTTGGGGAGGAAATAAACAAGGCTGTCGACAGGTTGGAGCTTTTCAAAGAAGAGGCAGCACTGTGGAACTCTTATCACTCATCAATGACAAGAGTACCAGGGGCCAGAGAGATAGCTCAGGGGCACAAGTGCCTGCCTGGCAAGTGCAAGGTGCTGAGTTCGATCCCCGGTTCCACACACACAAAAAAAAAGAGTGCCGTGAGCCTTCTGTGACTGGAGTTCTGTGCCAGTCCCAATGCTATTCAAAGGACAGACAAGTGGTAGAGTCTGTGGGACTGTAGAGCTTACAGTGTTGGGCATGAGAACCTGAAAGATGGGACCATTTATCTGCTGTGGACTTACCTGGGCAATCTACAGCTGGGTGGCAGGTTTCTTTCCCAAAATGTTGTAGAGTTTTAGAAAAGAATCCACGTTCCTCTAGTCATGGAATGGTGGACTTCATTTGGTTTGGTTTGGATTTTTGAAGTAGCGTCTGGCCGTGAACTTGTGATCCTCTAACCTCAGTCTCCTGGGTATTAGGATTACAGGTGTGCACTTACCACACCTTGACCAATGATGAGTCTTTTTTTTTTTTTTTTTTTAAGAAAAATATTTCAAGAGGCTTAAGCAGGAGGCCGAGCAATTTGATGTCAGCCTGGACAGTTTCATGGGACTTTGTCCCAAAACAAAAACTTTAAAAAGGGAGGGGAGATATAGCTCAGTAATAGAGTACCTGCTACCCTGAGCTAAGCCCTGAGTTCAATCCCCAACAATGAAAATAGAATAAGAAAAGAATTGTTTTGGAATCCCAGCATTAATTTAAAAATTGGTTTTAGCCTTATTTACTTCTTTATTATTTAGGTAGTGGTACTGGGTACTGGGAATTGAATTCAGAGCCTTTGCATTAAGTTACAGTGCTTCTCAGCACTTTTTAATTTTTTGAGACAGAGTCTGAGTAAGTTTCCCAGGATAGGCTCAAACTTATGATCCTTCTGCCCCAGTCTCATGTTTTAAACTTATTTTTGGTGTTTAGTGTTTGTTTTAAGACAGGGTCTCATTATGCACTTCAGGCTGGCCTTGAACTTGCTATGTAGCCCAGATGGGCCTCAAACTCACAAGACTCCTTCTGCCTCAGCCTTCCAAGTGTCATTTAAAAAAAAATACAACAACTAGGCATTGAGAATGATAAAACATGATATTAGATCCTAAAGCTTCCATCTCTTGTGTAGTTGTAAAGCCATAAAAAATTTAAAATCAGGGGCTGGAGAGATAGCTCCATGGCACAAGTACCTGCCTTGGCAAGTGCAAGGTCATGAGTTCAAACCCCAGTCCTGCCAAAAAAAAAAAAAATTAAATCAAATGAAATGCAAATAAAGCCAGTCTGACCCGTGCAATTCAAATCACAAGCATTACTTTGATGAGAGGGGGGGCTGTTCCCCAAATGTCACTGCTCTTTGAAACGGGTACTTCTCTGACTGCAGAGCTAGGCCCTTTTGGCTTTAGCTATGACTCTGTGATGCCTCCACTCTCCTGTCCCCTTTCTCGGTTTGTACTTTTTATCTTTTTTTAAAAAAAGTTTATTTTTTTATGTTATGGCCGGCTCAGCCTGCCCTGGGTGTGGGGCTGGCTTAGCATGTGGTGCCAGGGATTGAACCACAGGGATCCCTGTGGTTGCCTAAGCTTGCCTAAGCAGGTACTTTAGACTGCTGAGCTATTTCGCCGGCCCTCTCGGTTTGTGGTGTGTGCTTTAAATCCCCATTTATGACTGGGGATGTAGCTCAGTGGCATAGCACCTACCTGGTAAGCGCAAGGTCTGTGTTTGATTCCTGGTGCCAGATCTCCATTTGTACCACACTGCCCACTGGCCTCATTGAGCCCTCTGGCCCCACTTACAGGTGAGTTCACCTCTGTCCTCTGTCTTTAGCCTGTGGCAGTGACGGCAGTCTTTCTGGCACAGATGTGGCTTTGTTCTTTTAAATGATTCTCAAGATGAATGCAGAAAGCCATAAAATTCTTTGAGTACTTGGGCCCTTGAGAATATTACAGAGTTGCAAGGGACAGCAAATCCTGCCCTACAGGGAGCTCCCTACATAGGAGGTGCTAAAATGCTGCTTGAGCTGAATTAAGTTGCCAGAATAAGTCAGTACCACCTGGAGGAGGAGTTTTGACTCTGGAAATGATTGTAAATATCAGAGTGTAGCACTGGACTTTGGCTTGCTTATCCTGAAGTAGGTTGTAACCAGACCAACCTGTTCTCAACCTGTTCTGTGGCAAGTGTTGGGAAGCAAGTGACTCAGCATTTGGGGAATCCAGAGATGTTGGTGTCCCCACCTGCTCTATAATTCAGGGAGTCCATATTCGGAATCAGCTCTGGGTAGGGAAAGAGCGAAGCTCTGAAATAGCTGTGCAAATCTAAACCTCTGGATTTAAGATCTGTCTCAGCCAACTGCTAGGTATGTGACTTTGGACAAGTTGTTTAGTCTCTCATCTATAAACGAGGAGGCACAAACCTCTGGATCAGTGCAATGAGTGAGTCAATGCCTGTTCAGTCCTAGACATGAGGTCTGACTCAGAGAAAGTGCTTAATTGGTGTAACTTTTTGATGAGCTTGTTTTGTTACTGGGCAAGAAGGCAAGAGTTATTTCCCCTGTGGAAAGTGCAGTACCCTGTGGACCCCAGAAGGAGCTTTGGAATTGAGGAAGACATTAATTTTTGCCTACAGATACACACTCCTTTTTCTGCTTTTTTGATAGCTTCAAAAGCTCGTAGAGGGCCGGTGAGATGGCTCAGCAGTCTAAAGCACCTGCTTAGACAAGCTTAGGCAACCACAGGGACCGCATTTGGATCCCCAGCACCACATGCTGTGCCAGCCCCACCAACAGGGCAGGCTGAGCCGGCTATAACACAAACAAATGAGGTTTAAGAAAAATAAAATTAAATTTAAAAAAGAAAAGAGCCAACTATATTTATTTTTCTTCTGAGTTGGTGTTGCTGTTGAAATAATTTGGCTGTAAGTGCTACTCTGTATTATCACCACTGGAATTAGTAAAATATGGTATGTGAATAGAGATTGAACCCAAGGTACTCAAGAATGCTAGGCAAGCGCTCTACCACTGAGTAACATGCCTCAGCCCTTTCTGTATTTTGAGTCCTGTTTGGGGGCTTGCAAGGTAGCTCAACTGATTAAAGCACATGATTCAACAAAATCACTCAGGTGCTGGGGACCACAGTTCAATCCCCACCTCCACATGGAACATGAGACCTGCCCTTAAGGCAGCCTGAGCCAGCAAAAAGGAAAAAAAATCCTTCTATATTTTAAGACAGGGTTGGCCAAGGATCACCTTATGATTCCCCCTGCCTCAGCCTCCCCAGTAGCTGGGAGTGTATAACCACCATAATGAACTTGTTTTACTTTTCTAACATTCCCCGACTTCTTTTTTTTTAAGTTTTAAAATGTTTCTTTGTTTGTTTTTATTTTTGTTCTGAGACATGGCCTCTCTACCTAGTTCAGGCTGTCCTTGAAGCAGGTTATGTAACCCAGACTGCCCTCTACCTCAGCCTCCCATTTGCTGGGATTACAAGTCTGTGCTACCACATCTGGCTATTTTGGTTTTGTTTTATTTTATTTTTTACTATTATTTATTTTTATTTTTATATTATGGCCAGCGCAGCCTGCTCTGGGGGTGGAGCTGGCGCAGCATGTAGTGCCCGGGATTGAATAGTGGTCCTGGCAGTTGCCTAAGTTTACCTAAGCAGATGCTTTAGATTGCTGAGCCATCTCACCAGCCCCTGGCTATTTTAGTTTTGGGAACAGAGTCTTGCTATGTATTTCAGGCTGATCTTAAACTCACCTTGGAGTCCAGGCTGGTCTTGAATTTGCAGTGATCTTCCTCCTGCAGCCTCCTGTGGACTGGGATTACAAGTGTGTACCACCATGCCTAACTTTTATTTTATTTTATTTATTTACTTACTTACTTATTTATTGTCTTTCTGAGACAGGGTCTCGCTATATAGTTCAGACTGGCCTTGAGCTCACGTTTGTAGCCCAGGCTGGTCTCGAACTTGCACTGACTCTCCTGCCTCAGCCTCCCAAGTGCTGGGATTGTAGGCATGCACCACCATGCCCAGCTACCCATGCCTAACTTTTAATTTTAAAATATTTAAGTTGGATGTGGTGGCATATACCTGTAATCCCAGCTCTAGGGAGACTGAAAACAGGAGGATCACTACAGTTCTGAGCTGCATAGTGAGACCCTTTTCATGAATGAAAAAAAAAGTCTGAATTCATTTTGTAGTTCTAGAAATTGAACCCAAAGCCTTCGTAATGAGCTATATCTCCAGATTTTTTTTTTTTTTTTTTTTTTGAGTCAGGGTCTCCCTAAATCTTTAAATTGCCCAGGTTCAGGATCCTCTTACTTCAGCCTCTCAGAATACTGGAATTACATGCACTATTATACCTGGCTAGCCCCTAAAATTCTTCCTTCTGAAGTTCACTTAGATCCTAAAGTAGGGGTCTGGGGAGATAGCTCAGTAGCCTGGCAAGTGCAAGGTCGTGAGTTCAATCCCCAGTTCTGGAAAAAAAAAAATGGAATACAGATCCTAAAGTGATACACTATTATGGCTTACATTCAACCTTTAACTTCTGTTCTCTTGGCAGATTGATCACACACACAAAGACACACAGGTAGATATAAGATAAAACAGAGACTGTAATTGCAGCTTTTCTATTATAGGTCAACATAAAAACTTCAGAGAAAGTAGAAATTGATAGCCTAGAAATCTAAACCCAAACTCCACTATTCCAGTTATCAGGCATCTATGACATGTCCAGGTGTGAATGTAATTATTCATAATAATCCCAAATGGAAACCCCCAAAGTACCCATAAGCAGGGGAATAAATGATTATCAGATAATCTAGTCAGATCACAGAACATTACTTAATTTTTTTTTTTTTTTGTTCATGGAGTGTTCCATATGCTTTTTTTGTCTTTTTGAGACAGGGCCTCACTATGCAGTTCAGGCTGGCCTTGAGCTCACTTTTGTGGCTCACGTTGGTCTCAAACTTGCATTAATCTTCCTGCTTCAGCCTCCCAAGTGCTGGGATCACAGGTGTGCACCACCATGCCCGGCTTTATTTATGTTATGGCTGGCTCAGCCTGCCCTGGAGGTGGGGCTGGCACAGCATGTGGTGCCTGGATTAAACTACAGTCCCTGCAGTTGCCTAAGTTTGCCTAAGCACATGCTTTAGATCACTGAGCTATCTCCAGCCATAGAACATTATTTAATAATAAAAAGAAATGAGGTACTAATACATACTACAGTACTGATGAATCTTGAAAACATGCTTAAATTTTGGTGGAAGCTAGATGTTTTTAATATTGAAATCTGGTAGCTCTGGAATTTGGGCTTTTCCTTTACCAGGATTGGTGATTCCTGCTTGTTGTAATTGTTTGTTCAGTGGGTTTTAAAAACTGTTTTTTGGCTCAGCCAGGTGGTATACACCTGTAATCCTTAAGACTTGGGAGGCTGAAGCAGGTGGACTACAAAGTGAGGTCAAAGCCAGCCTAACTTATGTATCAAGACCTTGTCTCAGAGGGGCCGGCGAGATGGTTCAGTGGTCTAAAGCGCCTGCTTAGGAGGGCTCAGGCAACTGCGGGGACTGCAGTTCGATCCCCGGCACCACATGCTGCACCAGCGCCACCACCAGGGCAGGCTGAGCCAGCCACAAAATGAATAAATAAAGAAACAAACAAACACAACAAGCAAACAAACAAACAAACAAATAAATAAATAAATAAATAAATAAAATTAAAAAAAAAAAATCAAATCAAACCAAGAGAAAAAGCACCCAAGATTTTTTTCAAACAGGGAAAAACTTAAATATTTTAGGTCCTAGCATGAAGGCCCAGTGGTTGGGGGGACAGAAGTTAATATAGTCACATTGGTTTTCTTTCTAACATAATTTGGTAACAAGAGCAACAGTGTCAGTCCCATTGTTTGGGTGGGTGGCTCCATTTTCAGAAATAAGATCTAGACTCTAAAGGGAAACAAAGACTAATCCAAACAGTGCTATATAGGAAAATAAACGATTGGAAAGTAGTCACAAATGTCCAGCAATCAGGCAGTAACCAGGCAAGTTATGAGATGATGGGAAATTACAATGCTAGTAAAATTGACAACATGAAGCTGACCAAGTTTAAAAAAAAAAAAAGCAAGGGCTGAGGATGCAGCTTGGTGCCAGAGTGCTTGCCTGGCAAGCCCAAGGCCCTGGCCGCAATCCTGCACTGCAAAACAACAACAACAACAACAACAACAACAACAACAACAACAACAACAACAAAACGAAAGAGCTGGTGAGCTCTCACACATCATTCACAACATCAAGAAGGAGAAACCAGGGGCTGAGAAGATCGCTTGGTGGTCTAAGCATCTGCCTGGCAAGTGCAAGGACCCAGGTTCTATCCCTGGTATCACATGCTGTGCCAACCCCAAAACTGGGTATGGTGGCGCATGCCTGTAATCCCAACGCTGATGGGGCTGAGACAGGAGGCTCACTATGAGTCTGAAATGTGTTGCAAGACCCTGTATCAGCAACAACAACAAAAATGAATAAAGACTTTTTTTTGTATGTGTCTTTTTGAGACAAGGTCTTGCTATGCAGTTCAGGCTGGTCTTGAGCTCACTTTTGTTGCCCAGGCCGGTCTTGAACTCACACCGATCCTCCTGCCTCAGCCTCCCAGGTGCTGGGATTACAGGCATGCACCACCATGCCTGGCTAGAGAATAAAGAAAAATTTAAAAACAATAAATTAGACAATTTCTAAATTAAATAATGACAATACAACATACCAGAAGTTATGGGACATAATGAAATCAGTCCTATGAGAAAAAAAGTAGCAGTGAATATGCATATCAGGAAAACAAAATAAACTTCAATAAACAATGGAATGTTTTGCCTCAAGCTTCTACAAAGTGCAGGCTAAGCCCAAGACTTGTGTGGGGGGAGGAAGTCATAAAGATGAGAGAAGAAATTAATGTAATGGCAACAAAGAAAACAATACAAAGGATGAATGAATGGAAGAGTTGGTTCTCTGAAAGATTAAATAAAATCAACAAATCCATAACCAACCTTATAAAAAAAAAAAAAAGACTCAAATCCATGCAATAAGAATGAAAAAGGTGAAAACACAACAGGTCCAAGAGAAATGCAGATCTTATATCCCTACTTTTAGAAGTTGTACTCTAATGGTAGAAAATGCAGAAAAATGGACAGATTCCAAAATACATATGAACTACCAAAGCTGAATCAAAAAGATGTAAAAATCCTGCCTAGCAAGCACAAGGTCGTGAGTTTAATCCCCAGTACTGCAAACAAACAAACAAAAATTAAAAAAGAAAGAAAAAAGGAGATACAAAATCATAAATAAACCAAGATCAATCAATGAAATTAAAGATGTAATTAAAAACCTACCAACAGGGGCCAGCAAGATGGTTCAGTGGTCTAAAGCGCCTGCGTGGGAAGGCTCAGGCAACTGTAGGGACAGTAGTTCGATCCCCAGCACCACATGCTGCGCCAGCGCCACCCCCAGGGCAGGCTGAGCCAGCCACAAAATAAACAAATAAAGAAACAAACAAACACAACAAGCAAACAAATAAATAAATAAATAAATATTTAAAAAAAGAAAAAAAAAACCTACCAACAAAGAAAAGCCCAAGCCCTGACAGAGTCACTGCTGAATTCTACAAGAAACTTAGAGAAGACATCATATCATTACTTTTCAAACTTTTTAATGAAATTGAAAGGGAAGCAATGCTTCTAAGTTCATTCCTAGAAGTGAGCCTTACCCTGATACAAAAACCAGCGAAAGATCTAAGGAAGAGAACCATGCCTGCCTGGCAAGTGCAAGGTCCTGAGTTCGATCCGTGGTTCCGCAAAAAAAAAAAAAAAAAAAAAAAAAGAGAACCAATTTCCTTAAATATAGATGCAACAAAAATCTTCAATAACGAGGCCGGCGAGATGGTTCAGTGGTCTAAAGCACCTGCTTAGGAAAACTTAGGAACTGGAAGGACCGCAGTTCGATTCCCAGCACCACATGCTGTGCCAACTCCAGCCCCAGGGCAGGCTAAGCCAGCCATAATACAAAAATAAATAAATAAATATCTCTAATAAGTTACTGGTAATAAGAGTGTAGCAAATCATCAAGAAGATTATACGCTATAACCAAGCAGGATTCATTGCAGGATATAGGGATGGTTCAAAATATGTAAATCAGTACATATAATATACCAAATTAACAGGGCCAAGGCCAAAAACCCTATGATCATCTCAATAGGTAAAAGAAAAAAAAAAAAAAAAACCTCCCAACAAAGGTCAGCACCCATTCATGATAAAAACCCTACAGAAAATTGGGATAGATGGTTTTTATCTCAATCTGATAAAAGCCATCTGTGACAAACCAACAACTAACATCATATTAAATGGATAAAACCTGAAAGCTTTTACTCTCAAATGAGGAACAAGACAAGGATGCTCACTGTCTCCTGGTACCAAAAAAGAAAAATGTTTATTTCAGTGATTGCACCTCAGGCAGTCTGCATACAAGGCAACAGGATGTTCCACACGTGGGCATCAGTTGACACTGACAGCACCTCTTTTGCTCTCCTGACCTCTCTGGAGGACACACTTGACATCGCAGTGGTCTTCCTGTTTTGTCAGGAGGTTATTATATTATATGGTGTGGAATTAACAGAAACATAACGTATCAATAAAATTAACTCTTAATGCAGTGTGTGCTTAGAATATCAATCTGTTCACATCATCTGTACTCTTGCTTATAAAGCCTAAAAGATAACACCAGAAATAAAAACCTGTGTGAGCTACAATATAAACACAAACAAAAGTCTACTACAGCATTAAGCTTTGCTTCAACTGGCACACCCAGGGCAGTCTTTACATGTGACAGTGGCATGTTCCATACACAAGTATCATTCAAACTGATAGGCCCTGTGTTTTGTTTTCCTGTACTTTCGTGTAGAGCACAGTTGACATAGCTTTTGTTTTACTGTTGCTGTAGCGGGTCCTTCACCTACCAGTGTTGTGAGAAATCAGTCAGAGCCAAAAGAAACGAGAAGACTCCATGATTATAGCTACGGAGCACTCAGGAGCTTAGTCCGGCTCTAAGTGAGTCTCCAGCCACCTACACTTCTCACATTTATTGAGGAATGCGCATAACAAATTCTGAATTCACAAAACACTAGGAACAAAGAACAGACGGGGCTCCTCTAGGAATCTGTTATCTTGTCTCCAGCTTCCTGACTTACAAGGGACCAGTTCCCGGTGGGCACTGTTCTTCATTCCTTGTTCCCTCAGGACGGCAGGCTTTTGTGTCACACTGCTACACATCAGCTCAGCAGAGTGCTCCATTACTATTGTTGCAGAGTTCTCTGGCCAAAAACATTTTGTTCCCCTCTGCTACTGCCTCAACCTCCTGGTGTAAATGATCTCTTGTGAGCTCTAGTCGCAAACCTCTTCAGAAAATCTCTCTGGGACATTTTGCACTTGTTCTTCTCTTTTCTTTCTTTCTATTTTTTTTTTTTTTAATTTTATTTATTTGTTTGCTTGTTGTGTTTGTTTGTTTCTTTCTTTCTTTATTTTTTATGGCTGGCTCAGTCAGCCCTGGTGGTGGGGCTGGTGCAGCATGTGGTGCCGGGGATTGAACTGCAGTCCCTGCAGTTGCCTGAGCTTTCCTAAGCAGGTGCTTTAGACCACTGAACCATCTCGCCGGCCCCTCTTTCTATTTTTATTTTAGGGAAAGATCTACAGGGTGTTTAGGGTCTCACTACTAGACTGGACTCATAGTGATCCACCTGTTTACAGCCTCCCAAGAGCTGGAATTACAGGCATGTGCTACCACACCCTGTCTCAAAGGCTAGCTCAGCGTGCCCAGAGGGGCGGGGCTGGCAGGGCAGGCCCAGGGATCCAACCCTTGGCCTCTGCACCTGCTTGCAGTTGCTTTAATCCACTGAGCTACTTGGCCGGCCCCTGAGTTCCAGGATATCTAAATTGAAAGCATAATAAATCTTCACATCTAAAGGGCATAAATATTTATGCATTGTTTTGTTCCATTGATTTTCCATAAGTCTTTTACATTCCTGTAATCGCTATGAGAAATCCCTCTTAAGGACAGTCTACCTATGAATGCTTTTAGTTCAGTTAGTGAGGTGTCACAACAAATACACTTTGGAATATGGCTAATGGTACATACAAAATGTTTTTTTGCCTTTCAGCTGTTATGTATTTCACAGCATCTTCTAGCCTTTTGTCAGTTATACTTACTATTGAAGGGCAATGGTTGAACTCTGCCCATTGCATTTCACACCTGACAAAATCTTCACAATGTTTTAGGACCTCGTTCTAACACCGGATTGTTCCATTTGGTTGCATGGCCACTACACATTCTGGATACTCCAGAAGGTACTCACATTGCTATTTTCTTCATCATCTGAACCAAGGAGGTCTACATTCCCTGCATATAAATATCTGTCAATTCTTTTTTTTTAATTTGTCAATTCTGACCCCATTTCACCGTCATAGGCTCACGTGGCCAGTGTAATCACCATCATGCACCCACACCAGCCTTCTCTTAAGAAAGCCTGTGTTTTATCATAATGGATCATCTTTATCATTCTCTCATGAGTAATCTCATGTTTTACTTTTGATCTCCAAAACTTGCAAATCTGCTTTTTAAATATGTCATTGTACTCAACTGGGCTGCTTCTACCCGAGAAATGAAAAGAAAAAAAATTAAACAAATAGGGGAGTGTGTGGGTCTACTGGACTCTCTATAATGCTCAGGCAAACATATGCCAGAACAGTCCCACAGAGTCTGAAGGTGGGTGCAAATCCCATTTTTCCACTCTTGCATGTGGGTGTATAACTTTCCATTTATCACACCAAGTGGGTAAACAAATAGATTGCTCCCCGTATCCCTCAGGGAAGGGTACTGAGATGCGCAGCTGTCTACTATAATGCTAAAGTACAAATTTACAGTGAAAATAGGGCATGGGTCTGCCAGACTCAGACTTAAGCTCCTAGAAATAGTTTTTGCATAGCAAAAGAAACCACCAACAGAACCAAGAGACAACGCATAGAGTGGCAGAAAGCTTTGTCAGCTGTTCTTCAAAGGACTACTATTTAGAGTAAAGAACTCAAAGCAGGGCCGGCAAGATGGTTCAGCCGTCTAAAGCACCTGCTTAGGAAAACTTAGGAACTGGAAGGACTGCAGTTCGATCCCCGGCACCACATGCTGTGCCAGCCCCAGGGCAGGCTGAGCCAGCCACAATACAAAAATAAGTAAATAAATAAAATAAATTTAAAAAAAAAAAAAAAAGGAATTTGGCAAAAAAAAAAAAAAAAAAAAAAGAACTCAAAGCAATCAGACCCCCTGCCCCAAATCTAAAAACCAAATCCACAAATGGACATCTGAAATGAATAGATATTTCTCAGATGAAAAAGTAGAAATGTCAAATACATAAAAAAAGTTCAACAACGCTGGTCATCTGAGAGATGTATATTAAAACAATACTGAGATTCTGTCTCACTCCAGAAAGAAAGGCTATCATCAACCAATACCAAGTGCTGGCAGGGCTGTGAGGAAAACGGAATGCTTCTCTACTGTCGGTGGGAGGGTAGATTGGTGCCACCACTAGAAATCAGCGTGGAGATTCCTGAAAAATTAAAACTAGAGTTTCCATTCTACTCAGTTACTGCCCTCCTGGGTATCTTCCTGAGAAAATTAAAAGCATCATAGCTCAGCAACATAGCCACAGCCCTGTTTACAGCGGTACAGTTTGTAAAAGCCAGACCTTTGAAAGAGCCCAAATGCCCATCACTCGATGAATGGATAAAGAAAACGTGGCATTTATTAACCATAGAGCACCACTCTGCCATAACGCAGGATAAGCTGGAGACATTCCTAGCTGAACGGATGCACCTTGAAACCATACTCTTAAGTGAAATAAACTGGAGACGTGTTCTGATACCAAATTGGTCCTCTACTGTGAGAAACTGAAA
Organism: Capromys pilorides; assembly: GCA_004027915.1. Lineage (NCBI taxonomy): Eukaryota > Metazoa > Chordata > Mammalia > Rodentia > Capromyidae > Capromys > Capromys pilorides. Next base: position 23,580 of record PVKN010006397.1, read on the forward strand.
GTGCAAATAGGACGGAAGTGTATAATAGGTATCGTGCACCAGGAAGAAAATGTTCAATTAGAAGGGGAGGGGGGAGGGGACAAGAAAAAAGAATAGAAGGGAAAAATGGCAGCAAAGCTTTTGCATATAAGGAGGTGAGGGGAACAAGGAGAAGGGAGTGGTGTGAGGAACCACTAAGACTGCTTCACAGCTGAGGGGCGCCTAAGGACACCTGAGGACACGAGCTCGCTTGTCTCGCACGGCGCACGGTGGGATGCGGTCATGTAACCATGGCTGAGCACAGGTAAGCATGCCTGTGCTGGTTATGGCGCTGTGTAAGAATGGAAATACGGGGGGGCCGGCGAGATGGTTCAGTGGTCTAAAGCGCTTGCTTAGGAAAGCTCAGGCAACTGCAGGGACTACAGTTCGATCCCCGGCACCACATGCTGTGCCAGCGCCACCACCAGGGCAGGCTGGGCCAGCCACAAAACAAATAAAATAAAGAAACAAACAAACACAACAAGCAAGCAAACAAACAAATAAATAAATAAAAATTAAAAAAAAAAAAAAGAATGTAAATACGAGGTAACTAATAGTGCAGGAACTGTGCAATAAAGGCGCAGGAGGCTCTTTCTCTGGCTCTTGTGCCCGCTCCACGCTACTTGCTGTTGATGTGATACACACAGCCCATGAGCTCTCTGAACTTGCGACTGTACTCTCAAAGAAATCTCCCTTGCTGCCCCCCCCACCCCTGCCAGCAGGCCAATAAGGGCGGTGAAGAAAGGGGAGGGCAATGGGGGAAAAACAAGCAAGATCTATCAGGTATAGGCACAAATAATGAAGATTATTACTTCTATTTAAAACATACCAAGAAAACCCCTACTAAATAAAATAAAATAAGTGAATAAACAAACAAGTGCCCAGGCTGGGCTAGAACTTTCGAGTCCCTCCCTCAGTCTCCCAAGGTTCTGGGATTACTATTATAGCAGAAATTCCCCCCACCCCCCAGCCAGCATACCTCAGCTCTCCAGGTGATGGTTCCTGTTGAAGTTCTGGTTGCTTCTGTTTCTTAAGAATGGCTGGTCATGGGCTAGGGATGTAGCTCAGTAGCACAGAGCCTGCCTGGCAAATGTGAGCTCCCAGGTTTGATTCCCAGCACAAAAAAAAAAAAAAAGGCTGGTCACTGTGAGGCATATATTGCAGGAACCAACTGAAGACAGCCAAGCACTCTACCTTTTTATTTTTTATTTTTGGCTGGCTCAGGCTTTTTTTTTTTTTTTAAACAAATTGGTTTTTTTTTTGTTTATTTTATTTATTTGTTTGCTTGTTTGTTTATTTACTTATTTTATCGCTGGCTCAGCCTGCCCTGGTGGTGGGGCTGGCACAGCATGTGGTGCCGGGGATCGAACCGCAGTCCCTGCAGTTGCCGGAGCTTCCCCAAGCAGGCGCTTTAGACCACTGAACCATCTCGCCGGCCCCTCAGGCTGCTTTAAGTGTGGGTCTGGTGCAGCCTGTGGAGCTGGGGATTACACCACGGTCTCCTGCGCCTGAGTTTGTCCAAGCGGGTGCATTAGACAACTGAGCTAACCCGCAAGTTCCTTCCACTTTTGTATCTCTCCTTTGGAACCCCATAAAAACCGCCCTCCCTGGGTCTTCAAGGCCTGACATTTGGAGGGACAATTGATTCCCTGACACTGCTCATCTGATGTTAATTAAATCTGCCTTCAAATCCTGGGTGTTGTTTCAGCGTTGTTTGTTATCGTAGGAATTCCTTGCTAGTCACAGCTTCTTTTCAGATAAAAAGCTGTTGACTGGGGGATCAGCGATATAGCTCAGCCCACAAACGCCTACTCGGCAAGTGCAAGGTCCTGAGTTCGACACCCAGTACTGTATGTCCCCCGAGATGTCCTCCTTCTAACTCCTAGCATTAGGCTAATGGCAAAGGAGAACTTAGGCTGCTAATCAAGAACGGGAGGTCCCCCTGCTTATAAAGGATCCCAGAGTAATCAGGCAGAACACTGTCACATGGAAGTGGCCCTGGGAGAAGGATTCAGCCAGCGCTGCCATACTTGGACTCCGAGGGGTCCTGAGCCTCCCAACCTCCACCCCTACCTCCCCGGCAAAGGAATCTGCCCGCGACCCCCAGGAAGGATCCCAGGTCTGCTCTCACCTGATTTGATTAGACAGCCCCGTCCCGTCCCACTCCGACTCGAGCTTGCGGAGCCAGGGGAATAAACTAGCGTCCTCTGGAGCTAAGAGCGCGGCGAGGGCTACCAGGGAGGAGGGGCCAGGGCGGCGCCCCCACCAGACCGCAGGAGCCCCTGCGGACTCCGAGGGCTCGGGCAGCTCCCCAGGCCCCCGCCGGCACCTCACCCCGGCCACTTTCTTCTCTTTCCTTTTCCTTCCTTTGGAGGCTGTTTTGACCCCTTCTCCAGCGACCACACGCCGCGCACACAGCCCGCCGGCGCCACCGGAGCCTGCCCGCTCCGATCCCCCGCAGCGCGGGCACCCCAGCCAGGCGTGCGGGCTCCTGGGGAGAGAGGCAGGGGGCGTTTTCTCCGCCACAGCAGCAGCTGCGTTCCGATCCGAGCGCAGAGAGGCCCTGCGGCGGCGGGCACTGTCGGGCCACTCGCCCGCCGCGCGATCGCGCGTGGCCGCGGCTGGAAGCCCTCGGCTCGGCCTGGCGCCGCCCCACGCGCCAGCGGGAGACTCGCGGCGGGCCTGCAGGAAGGGCGTGGGCGGAGCCGGTGAGGGGACGCGGCGGCCGCAGCGCCACAGGCGCCACGCGGCCACGTCCACTGTAGCTCCACGGGCCTCACGCTCCGGGACCGCCGGGGAAGCATCTGGGGCCTGGCGCCTCGCCTTGCCGCGGAGACTCGGCGAGGTCCCGGGGGCGGCTCCGCGTTGCAGGCCAGGGCGTGCTCCGGCCCCCACGCGCGTCCTTGGTACCAGCGTGGCCCGCGCCTCTCTCTCCTAAGTCCAGCGTGAACCTGGGTAGGCTCTGCGCTGCTTCCTGCGCTGCGATTGGCTGAACCCTGTAGCCGAAATTGTCAAGCCACGCCCCCTAAAGACCATGATTTGATTGGCTATGGCTAGGGCTCGGTCACGCCCCCTCAAAACAGATTCTCAAAGAAAGCCAAACTTCGAGCCCAGTGGAGAGACACCCCCCAGCCCCCCACCGCCGGGCCCAGCTCGCTCCTCCTCATTCTTTGTCCGTCGCCCTACCCATTTCTCTCGAAGGTGCAGTGGCGCAAGGTGGGCTTTGAAAATTACAATGAGGGGCTGACGTGGTGACTCACGCATATAACCTCAGTGTTACAGGGAGGCTGAGGCAGACCACAAGTTTGAGCCCGGCCTGGAAAGTTCACCGAGACTTAGTATTTTTTGTTTTTTTGAGACAGTGCTTCACTGTTGCAGTGCATGCTAGCCTCGAACTCCTGACGATCCTCCTGGCACAGCCTCTAGAATGCTGGGAGTACAGGGGTGCACCACCATGCCCAGGCTTTGCTTTACAACCTAATTTTTTAAGAACATATTTTTTAAAAATGGGCTGGAGCCAGGTGTGGTGGCACGCGTCTGTAACTCCAGCAGGCTGAGGCAGAAGGATCCAAACGCCAGAAGTTCAAGGCCAGCCTAGGCTACATAGTGAGTTCAACGTCAGTCTGAATTGTAGTGAGACCCTGTCTCAAAGGGGTGGTGGGAGTATAGGTCCACGTGAAAGTCCAGGGTTCAATTTCCACTACAAAATAAAAACAAAACAGATTTCTGGGCTGGTGGGGTTATGTAATGATAGTGGTACACTTGAATTGGCAAAAAAGGTCCAGGTTTTTTTGTATGACAAGAAAAGAATTGCCAAGATTGTTAGTAGTAAGTAGCTACACTTATTGAAGATCACTGAATGGTAGCAGCGGCAGGAACGGGGAAAAGGAAAAGTAAAGAGAGGGGGAAGAGGAGCTCCTCCGGGTTCTAGGGGCCGCTGCCGCTGCTGCTGGTGCTGACTGCGTAGGTGGTGGACTTGGGGCTGTCCTGGGCTCACAGGCTGGGGCTGTGCAGGGCCGGGAGGAGGAAAGGGAAACCTCCGTGAGTGCAGCTAACATGACTCAGACGCCCAGTGCTTAGGATCAGACACCTGCGCCTCCAGGTGCTTGCCGCTCCTGCCGTCCCTAACTGGCGTGGGAGCTGATGATCCGCAGGCCTCCTAATTTAAGAACAGATCAGCACCTGGGCGGCGCTGTGCCGCAGCTGCGGGAGGGGGAGGGGCGCCTCATTCAGCCGCTCCAGTTCTAACTGTAGCAGCAGGGGTCCTGGGCTTGACCCAAGTGTCCCTAAATAAATCAGATGCGGAGGTCTGGCTGCCTCCTTCCACACCACCCACGTCCCATAGGGGGCGAGGCTGTTTTTGTCTTTTTGTACGAGTACCCCCATTTCACGGGTAACATAAAATAAAAACGTTCACTAAGATATAAACTGCAAATGAACAAGGGGTAGTTTTTGTGGACAACAGCAGAATGAAAAAAATTTTTCTTTACGAACAGCAGCACAAGGAGAGCGCTTCTCATACCGGTGTGCGCCCAATGACCAAAATTTCAAGTAGCCAAAATTCAAGCCTTCCCAGCAGCGCTGGCAAACACCGTGCTCCGTTGTCCTTGGCAGCCAAGGACGCGGGTACCTACGGTCAACATCACACCCGCCCCCCAGCAACATCCACCTAAAGCACCCCCTTTAGGGGTCCCTCTCCTGATGCTCCCCCCGTGTATGTCTGTAACTACGGCGCCCGCCCCTGCGCGCCCTCTCCCCACTTGGATCGTAACTCGAAGGGTTGCTGTGGAAGAGTGAAACCTCCCTCCTTGCCCCAGGAATCTGCATTCCTTGCTAGGGTGCGCGCGCTGTAGGGAAGCAGAGACGGCGGTCTCCGAGCGCGGGGCGCACTCCCGTGGCTCTGGTGGGCTGTGTGCGCAGCGTGTGTGGAGAGGGGGAAGCACGAAAGAAAACAACCTAAG
>PVKN010006398.1:0-14332 GCA_004027915.1 Capromys pilorides
CCACCTCATTCCTGAAGGCTAGGAGGGGGTGACCTTGCATGGCATCCCCCGCCTGCAAGCCCCTGAGCCTCCTGCAGGTGTCTGAAGGGCTTGGCCACGCACTGGGCCCTCACTGTACAGGCACTCATCCACCAGCCCTGGTCCCCTTGGAAGCTCCCTGCCTCAGCCTCCTGCCTGGCTCTTCTCTGACGGCTCTGAGTTTTGCTCCCAGTTAAGGACGACCACAACAGCCGCCATCAGCAAGGATTTCCTGGAGGACCGGATCTGGCTGAATGGCCGGGAAGAGGATGTGGAGCAGCCACGCCTCCAGGCTTGTTTGAGGGAAAGTGAGCAGGGTTGCAGGGGCTGGGGGCAGGGGCTGGGCCCTCCTGGGAAGAGTGGGCATGAGAAGTGGGGAGGGGGCTGTGCCCTCTTGCAGACCCTGGGCAGGCAAGGTACCTGGAGGAGCCGCATGTCTCTCGGCCCCTCTACCTGTAGTACGTCGCTTGGCCCGTAAGCGTAGGAGCACAGGGGACGTGGACCAGGACCCACTGACCTCCGGCCCTGATGACAGGGTGCACGTGGCCTCAGTGAATAACTTCCCCACGGCCGCTGGCCTGGCCTCCTCGGCAGCAGGCTTTGCCTGCCTTGGTGGGTACCCTGGGCTGCCCCTCTCCTCCCTGCCCAGAGCCCCTTTCCTGAGTGGCTCCCAGCCCAGCCTTGATCCTGCTCTTCCTGCCTGCAGCCTACTCCCTAGCCCGAGTCTACGGGGTTGAAGCCGACATCTCAGAAGTGGCTCGACGGGGCTCAGGCAGCGCATGTCGCAGCCTCTATGGGGGCTTTGTGGAATGGCAGATGGGGCAGCGGGCAGATGGCAAAGATAGCATCGCCCGCCAGGTGGCCTCTGAGTCTCACTGGCCCCAGCTCCGAGTTCTCATCCTGGTGGTGAGTAGGGTGGGCTGAGGACAGGAGTGACAGTGGCTGGTCTGTGCTGAGGGGTTAAGAGTGGCCCTGCGTGGCATGTGCAGGGCCTGACACTGCTTCCTGGCAGGTGAGTGCCGAGCGGAAGCCAACAGGCAGCACGGTGGGCATGCAGACTAGTGTACAGACCAGCGACCTGCTCAAGGTAAGGGGCAGTGTGTCTGTCGCCCCAGCCACGGTGGCAGAGCTGAGCCCCTGGCTGCCCTGGACACCCACCTGCCTTGCAGTTCCGGGCCGAGGCAGTGGTGCCAGCGCGCATGGCGGAGATGGTGCGCTGTATCCAGGAGCAAGACTTCCCTGGCTTTGCCGAGCTCACCATGAAGGACAGCAACCAGTTCCACGCCACCTGCCTGGACACCTTCCCGCCCATCTCCTACCTCAGTGACACATCCCACCGCATCATGCAGCTGGTACACCGCTTCAATGCCCACCACGGGCAGACAAAGGTGCTAGCCCAGGGCGGGCATGTGCCTGTGGCCCCATGTGCCCAGCAAGGCTGGCTGTGCCTGGTGGTAGGACCGCTTGGGTCACTGCTCCCCACGTTTCCTGTGTTCCAGGCAAACACAGCGTCCACGCTTGGAGGGGGGCAGTGTGGGGACAGAGCGTGACTGTGTTGTTCCAGGTGGCATACACGTTTGATGCGGGCCCCAACGCCGTGATCTTTACCCTGGAAGACACCATGGCTGAGTTTGTGGCTGTTGTGAGGCACGTTTTTCCCCCAGAGGCAAATGGAGACAAGTGAGTGTGGCCGGGTCCGGGATGAGCGTCCTGCCACCTGTCCCTGGGGACCATTGCTCAGCCCACATGGTCCACAGGATACAGGTACCTGTGATAGTGCCCAGGTCCCCCTCCTAGGAAGCGGCATCCCCCTGCCCAGGTGTAGTGGCACATGCCTGTCAACAGGAGCTGAGTCAAGAGGATCCTAAGTTTAGGCCTAGCCTGGACCATGTGCATAGAGAGACTCAGTTTCAAAAAAATAAAAACAGGGCTGGGGAGGGAGCTCAGCAGCATAAGTGCTTGCCTGGCAAACACAAGGTCCTGAGTTCAATCCCTAGTATCACAAAAAAAAAAAAAAAAAAAAAAAAAAAAAAAAAAAAAAAAAAAGAACTGTCCTTGAGCTCAGGGACCCTGGTGCTCTTGCCCTGCTAACAGTGGCTTTAGTTTATTTTAGGAAGCTCACCATGGAGCAGGTTAAATACCTTACCATTTAAAAAAAAACTGCTTTGAGCAAAGCCCTGGTTTCCTCTTGGAGGAGTGCCAGGGCCATGGAGGGGTCTTAGTTCCAGTGTGTTCCCATCTCCCCAAGTACACCAGTGGTCCTGACCTACAAAGGGACACACACTGCTCCTCATGGTCCCCAGGTTTCTGACGGGGTTGCCAGTGACACCTGTCCCTGTGTCGGATGAGCTGAAAGCCACCCTGGCCATGGAGCCTATCCCCAGAGGCGTCCAGTACATTATTGCCACCCAGGTGAGCTCTGAGTACAGAAGCCACTCCTGCTGGAGGGACTCCGCCCATGGGGTAATCTGGGCTGCAGGTTGTGTGGGGCTGACAAGATGGGTGATTGAGTCACCAGTGATCCAAGGCTGATTTCTGTTCCCAGGTGGGGCCAGGACCACAAGTCCTGGACGATCCGGACATTCACCTCCTGGGCCAGGATGGTCTGCCAAAGCCCAAACCGGCTGCCTGACCCCACTTTGGGACTCCATTTGCCAGCATGGGATGCTTCATGGGACCAGGGACTGGTGTGATGGGCAGGCCACGCCTGTGGGGATGCCCCAGGCTGGGGGCTGTGGCCCTGGCCATCTAGGGCAGGTCCCTTTGAGTGCCTCATTTTCCCGTGGTGCTTTGCTAAGGTGGGCATTGGGCTGAGCACCTGTGGGGCCTTCCACCCCTGAGCCAGCACTCAGGCCAAGGTGAGAATGGGAGATTTTTAAAAAGACCAGTGAGCTGGGCCATGGTGGCGCATGCCTGTAATCCTATCACTTGGGAGGCTGAGGCAGGCTGGAGGATCAGTGCGAGTTCAAGACCAGCCTGGGCTACAAAAGGTGAGCTCAAGACCAGCCTGAACTGCATAGCGAGCCCCTGTCTCAAAAAGACAAAGATAAAAAATAAATAGAATTTAAAAAAATAAAAAGACCAGTGAGCTGGTGGCACACACCTGTTATCCCAGCACTAGGAGCCTGAGGCAGGAGGATCGCAAGTTCAGGCGCGCTCTGGCTAAGTTAGTGACAGAGACCCTGTTCTACTGAAAAGAATGGCGGGGGGTGTAGACCCGGGATACAGCCCTACTACTGCTGCAAAAGAAAAACACGTAAAAAGAAGCCAAAGACTAGGCAGCCGTCCCTACGAGAAGCCAGCTGCTGGGCGGGCTGGCGAGGTGGGGCCAACACGCAGAATAAAGGGTGTTGGCGGGCGCAGCCTGCGCCTCCCGTTTGCTCCGCGGCCCGTGACCCCGCGCCGCTGGGGGCGCCTCTTCCCCCCCTGCGCTGATCCCGTGCCGCGCTCCCCTCACCCCGCCAGTCCCTCCGGAGCCCCGCCCGCAGCCCGACCCGCGGAGGTCTCTGCTGCTGGCTGCTTCCGGGTCCGCTGGGCTGGGGCTCGCCCGAGGGGCGGGGCCAGGTGGCTGTGGGGCGCTGAGCGGGCGCTGAGAGCACAGCCGTCGGCACCATGGGGCAGATCGAGTGGGCCATGTGGGCCAACGAGCAGGCGCTGGCGTCCGGCCTGAGTGAGTGTGGGGCAGCTGGGTCAGGAGTTGCGCCCGGGACCCCGCGGGGCTCAGGCGGTAACAGGCCGTGGGGGTGAGGGCTTGGGGGGCTGGGCGAGTGGGCCAGGGGCATAGCGCTGCATGGGTCGGTCGGGTCCTGCCGCCGGCTTAGGGCCAGTCCTGAAACTGGAACCCGGAGAGAGGGCGCCCCTCACTGGGATCGTGTGAGGAGGAAATACAGTGTGAAGAGGAATTTCACCCACGGTTTCTGGGGAGTCCCCCACATCACTGGCTTAAGAAAACCCAGCCTGAGGACCCTCCGGCAGCTCTCAGCCCGGAGTCGGGGCTCCACTTGGATCCTGAGGGTCCTTTTCCCAGAGCCAGTGTGCTTCCCTGTTCTTGGTTTGGGGAGCAACCTCTGTCTGGGGCCCCAGCTGCAGGAAGATGTCTAGGATTTCACAGGCACTGGTGAGCACCAGGGTGCAGAGCACGGTGGTGACCCATGTGCCCTCCGGCACTCCTGGAGGGCCAGGGAAGCGGAAGGGACCCCAGTGGATCCGAGCCCAGAGGAGCCTGCAGAAGCCTTTCTGCCTCCCGGGAGTCTTGGGAGGACTCACGTCACTCCAGGCCAGTGAGTGGCCAGGGCACAGGTGGATTCAGCCCAGACTAGCCCTGCACCCGGGAACTGCAGCGAAACCCCCGGGTATGCACCTCGAAGTCTAAATGGGACTCAACGTCCCACGCTTGTCCTTCCGCATCTGGGGGTGGCAGGAACTCGGGGCCAGTTGAGACAGTTCCCTCTTGTCCCCCAGCCACAGGACTGTCGCCTGCTGGTGGGCTGTTCTCCAACCCCACTTCCTCCAAAATCCCTTCCAGGAAGTGGACACACCCAGCTCAGAACCTGAACACAGTGCAGGCTGGGCCCCTCTCGTGTGCTCCTTGCCTCTGCTCCAGGCCTGCCTGGGGCTGGCTCTGGGCTCCATCCAGGTTAGAGTCTGAGGTAGAGACCTGGAGGGGTCCTGTGCTGTGGCTGGGTCCTCATCCAGTGGGATGGCTGACTGGAAGGGCTCCCAGGCTGTGATGCCAAATGGGTCCTTCTATGCCGGTCTCTGTGGCATCTCAGTTGATCCCCGCCTAGCCTGGGCAGGTTCTCCTGGACCTGTGTGGTCAGCCTGTGTCACCTCCCTGCTCAAACCTTCCCGGGGTTCCAGTGCAGAACAGAGGCCAGATTCTGAGTGCAGGACCCTGGTGCTGTCTGGGCTGCTTGTCCTTCCTGTTCCTTGGCTGTTTATCCTCAGCACCTGAGGCTGCCCCTTTCTTTCTTCCTTGGCACAGGGTCACTCGCATCCTTCTAGAATGTCAACCCGGCCTGTCCCCTGCTGTGCTCAGCTCTGCAGACTGTCCCCCCCAACCCTGTCAGGGCTGAGCCCCCAGGCCGCCCCAAGAGGCTGAGTGTCTTCACCTCTCTTGCTGCTGTGAGCCACATGCTTGTGCCCAGGGTGTGTGTGTGTGTGGAGGGGGGGGTGACAGCCCTAAAACAGCAGATGGCACATGGGAGGTGCCCACGCACCCTGTCCAGCAGCCACAAAATTCATTTACAGCCAAAGGAGGGCAGGAGAGTGGAAGGGAGCAGGGCTGCAGCCTGGGACTGCCAGGGTGCTCTGCTTCTGTCGCAGGGTTGGCTGCACCCATAGGCCCATAAGCCTAGGACAGACCTGCCCAGAGGCAAGTGGGAGACCAGCCTGTGGTGAACTCCTCACAGGAAGGGCATGCCTGCTGGGCAGGAGGAAGCGAGCTGGGGTCAGACACCAGCAGACGGTGAGGTCCCCAGGGTCCTCACCCCTCGAGGTGGGGCTGCTGGTCCTCAGAGAGAAATCATTAATGGGTGTTGGCAGAAGACCGCAGTGAGGATGACAGAAGCCAGTGAGAACCAGGACAGCATGGGGAGCTATGGAGCGTGTCCGCGGAGCGGGAAGCCGGTGAATGTTCGGCTTGGAGAGAGAGCAAAGTCCTTTTCAGAACAAATGAAAAGGATCCCTTCTTGGGTAAATTGTAATGAAATTAAACCAGTAAGAAAAGAGAAAAATAGATGAGACCACAGACTTGTCAACAACCGAGATAGATGCCAGAGGACCCTGAAAACACATCTCGGGTGCTGGGAGAGAAACTCAGTCCGGCAAGAATTGTCACTCAAGAATGAGGGCGTTGCCAGGCTCGGGTTCGGGGCTGGCACACCTTCACTGTGAAGACAACCCAGGCAGCGTGCACCTCAGCAGGAGGGAACTGGACGCAGGAGGAGGAGCTGGGATGCGGGAATGGAGTCCTGGGAAGTCAGTATTGACTCGGTGAAGATGATGAGTAATTTGAGGAGAGTGAAGGTCACCTTTCTAAACCCCGCCCATCTGTGGCTCAAGAAGAGGGGCTTGGAAGCAAGCAACCGTAAAGATTACTGGGAATTGGTGTTAAAGTACAGTGGAGCAGGGTGGCTGCCTTGACATTCGATACCACTCAGTGTGAAAAATAGGAAATATCCACCCCTGGCTTTGAGAATTCTTTTGCCAAGAATTCATCGAGTCCAAGTGAGCCTGGGGCTGGGTCCCAAACAGGACAAAAGGCGAGAGGACCGGCACCAGCCGGAGTGCTGGGTGTCCTGGGGGCTGCAGCTAGCACCGTAGGAAATCAAAGGGCAGAGAATGATGGTGATGCGAGAGCCACACAGGAACTCAGTGAGACCCAGGGGAAGGAGGCGTGTGAGAGACTCATTGGGGCGCTGGGCAGACACAAGCAGGACAGGAGGAGACAAGGACGGTGGTGTTGCGGGGACAGGAAAAGGCAGGAGAGCCAACTTGGGGTGGGGCGGGCTGGGCCCTTAGCTGCTCCTTGTCCTGCACTTCCAGCTGAGGATTTCATAATGTGGGGAAGAAGTGTTAAAATGTAACCACAGACAGCTACGATGTTCCGCTGTTTCGGAAAAGGGAACAGAATAAGCTCCTAAAGTCAGCAGAAAGCAGAAGCAGCAACAGCAATGAAACACCGGTTTGTGGTATGATGGCGCACACCCGTGACTCCCGAGGCTGAGGCAGGAGGATCCCGAGTTCAAGGCCAGCCTCAACTAAGCAAGGCCTTCTCAAAAAACAACACAAACAAAAAAGGGAATAGAACAAGTCCAAGTTATCTGCACAGTCATTAAAATACCTTAAAATCAATGTTGCCTTGACTAAACAAAATTTAACTGTATCAGTTTATTCCTAGTAGTCACAGACTAGAAGGAACCAAAATGTTCCTGAGAGAAGATCAGATTGGTTGTGAGACAGAAGACTGTTGATCTCTCAGTAGTAGCTACTCAGAAACAGAAGGAGCTGCTGCCCTTGCAGCCCTCTGACTGGCCCCCCATGCTGAGAACAGAAGGGTTGGGGTTGGCAGGACCTCTGGGGTGCAGGGTCCTGGCTGGTGAGGTGCCAGCCAGCTACACCTGGACGCATCACTGCTCAGTATCCTTTTCCCTAAATACGAACCAGGAGCTGGGGGGCAGTGGCGAGGGCCATGCTGCAGGGGGAGTTTTGCAGCCTCTTGGCGTGCTGGGAATGGGAGCCTCACCCCCCTCTTGCTAGCCAAGCCCCTCCCCCACTTTGTGGAAGTGCCCTTGACAGCTCTGCCTCTGCAGAACCCTGATTCCATCCCTGGCGCCATGCAGCAAGAGAAATGGACAGCAACACTGTGTTAAATGTTATATTTATTTTGCCACTAAAAATGATTTTCAAGAAAAAATATAAAAGGGGGTGGTGGCCGGGCCTGGTGTGGTGGCTTACACCTGTAATCTGAGCACTTGGGAGGCTGAGGCAGGAGGATCCTTGCGAGTTCAAGGCCAGTGTAGGCTACAAAGTGAGACCTTGTACATACGTACATACATACATACATACATACATACATACATAGGGGTGAGAGATGGATGCTGCTCCCAAGAGGCAGATGACAAATCCCGACACCAATGGTACAGAGGCACAGGAGGAGACGGAGCTTGAAATTAAGGTGCAGCTGGAGTGATGTGGAGGAGGGTACAGCCCACTAGGCAAATGCCAGAACCCACAGCCACTGATAGGCAGCAGGTGGTCACCAAATCCCTGCTCAACAAGGAGGACACTGGGTCTTTTTTTTTTGATTCAGGAGAGAGGATCTACAGGGTCTCACTGTGTAGATTGGACACGTAGCAATTCTGTTTTCAGCCTTCCAAGTACTGAGATTAGCCTTCAACAAGGAGGAATAGGCAGGGTCCAGTTGGGTCCCGTTTCTGAGAGCAACGGGTCTCATATGGGTCCAGGTTGGCACCCCTTGGCAGCTCCTGGGAGCCCACGTGGCTGTCTTCCACCCAACTGGCCCCCTCCATCCATGGTGACCACCTCCCCGGCCTCCTTCATCTTGGAGCAGCGGTGTGAGGCCTAGTGACCCCAGGGAAGGAGAGGGCCAGGCTGGTGGGGATCAGGAAGGCTGCAACCTAACCCACCTCTCCTGCCTGCAGTCCTCATTGCTGGGGGCATCGTGGCCACTGCTGGAGGCTTCGCTCAGTGGTACTTTGGTGCCTACTCCATGTATCCTTCTCTGGAGACCTGGGCTGGGGTGGGGACCATGGAGAGCCCCTGGCCATCGGCAGGCTTGGGGCTGGTGCTGAGGGCAGGAGGGCAGCATCTGCCAGGTGCGTGTCCCTGTTCCCATCCCCTGAGGACTGTCTGGTCCTTAACAAGGTTGCAGTGTAGCGGGGGTGCTGGTGTGCCTGCTGGAGTACCCGCGGGGCAGGAGGAAGAAGGGCTCCACCATGGAGCGCTGGTGAGTGGCCATGGGGGCTGGGGCAGGGTACGGGCTGCCGGAGCCTGACCTCAGCCTCCACCTCCCTCCCAGTGGGCAGAAGTACCTGGCGGCTGTGGTGAAACTGTTCGGACCTCTCACAAGAAACTACTACGTCCGCGCTGTGCTACACTTGCTGTGAGCCCAGAGGGGGAGAAGGATGGGAGGGACAGGGGACCCTCCCGGCCTAGCCTAGCCCCCCACCCCCACCTCCAGGCAGCAGCAAGGGCAGAGGTCCCAACTTGGTGCATTGTGGGCCGGGCCCGCCGGTGGCTCTGGTCTGGGTCTCCCTAGTCCCCTGCAGCCCCTGTGAGGCACTTGCGGGTGGGTCCTTTGGGCCCTGTGGGAGATCCCTCAGGTGCTGGCTTCTTGCTGGTGCGGCAACCAGGGCCTGGGAGCCAGGGTGCCAGCAGATGTCAGTGTGAGAGAACCCTGGAGCAGAGCCTGCCGGCCCTCGCTCTGAAATCCTGGGGACACGCGTGATCTATGCTGCCTTGTCCTAGTTTGTGGGCCTGTGTTTCATGTCTGTCCCCACCCGTCCTCCAGGCTGTCAGTGCCTGCAGGCTTTCTGCTGGCGACCATCCTGGGAACTGTGTGCCTGGTCATCGCGAGTGGCATCTACCTGCTGGTGAGTGGCGTCGTTACGGTCCCCCTGGGTGTCCCTGGCCCTGTCCTCAGGACTGGTGCTGAAGGTGCGTGCTGAGGGCACAGGTCTGTGCCCACCCTGCCAGATGGGTGGTGATGCTCACAGCTACAGCTTGGTGTAGGCCTGGCTGACCAGGCTGTCCCCTACCTTCCTGAGAAGATTCCTTGATGGTCATGCAGGTGGGCGGGTGAGGAAGGCAAGGTTCAGAGAGGTGACATGGCCGCCTGGGGTCACCTGGGCACCGAGGGCCCAGCCAGTGTTCAGATCCATTTCCAGAAACTTTCTCATTGAAAGCTCTCTGTGGCAGCCTGAGGCTGAGTCAGGAGGAGTCGGCCAGTACCCAGGAAGCACCTGGCTTTCTGTAGCACTGGAGACTGAGGTCGGCCGGGCCTATAAGCCAAGTTCTCTCTCCAGCCCTAATTTTGTTTTGTTTTGGTAGTAGGGATCAAACTTGACCTTGCGCTTGCCAGGCAGGCACTTATGCCACTGAGCTATGTCCCCGGCCCCCCAGTCTTATTTTATCTTAATCTGACACAGGATCTTACTGAAGGCTAGGCTTGAATGTGCATCCTCCCTCCTGCCTCGGCCTCAGTGGTGCTGGGGTTTTAGGCGAGCCAGAGAGACCTTTGTCCCTGTTTGGTCTGGGCCATGGGCAGTGCCATGCCCGTCGCTGTGGGCACAGCTCCAGCCTGTCCCTCCCTGCCAACGGCTCCACTGCCCTTGTTGGAGAGCCGCACATGCCCAGGCCCATGCTGTGGGCTTCCTCCAGCGGCCCTCGTTTGCAGTCCTCCTTGCAGGCCTTGCCCCCCACACCCACCCAGCTGTGCCTCTGGTGGGAGTGGTAGGCTCACTGCAGCCGAGTGAGTCTCCTGCATTAAAACCAGGCAAGTGTGGCCAGCGCTGCTGCTGGCCCAAGGACATTGTGCCCCACAAGCTGTTTGCCCTGCCCATACTCCCCAGCTCGGATCTTGAGCTGGGGCCAGAAGCCCTGTGGCTTGGTTTGGCTTCTCCGTGGGTCTTGGGTATCGTAGACCTTCCTTTTTGTGACAGGCTGCAGGCTTCGCTGTTGAAGCCCTTCATGGCCACAGGGTGGCTGTATGTCTGTCTGTGCTTTGCAAACATTCACGCACCCCAGGGCTGAAAAGCTGCTTCCCACATTCTCTTCTGGAGCAGTTAGCAGATGGGTGGGTGGGCCTGCTTCAGCTATATACCCAGGCCTGGGGGCTGTGACAGTGCAATCTCGAGGGGAGCCCAGAACTCCTCTGTCAACTGAGCAAGGCTCCCAGAGCCGGTGCAGGCCCATGTGCATCTGTGTTGAATGGCCTGAGTTTGGTGAGGGTAAGTGGGTGTCACTTCTAGGAGAGGCCCTGCTGTCTCAGGTGTTGGAGGAGGCCAGGAACTACACCTGGAGGCTGTGCCCTGCTTTCCCTTGTGTCCAGCAGGCTAGGTCCAAGCTGTGTGGCTTGACCTCTTTGAGCCCAGCTGTCACTCTGCAAGTTGGACCCCAGGATGGGTGGGAGGCTAGGATAGGTGGTTGGCATCAGGGTACCCTTCTCTGTCCCCAGGCGGCCATTCGAGGAGAACAGTGGATGCCCATTGAGTCCAAATGCAAAGAGCGGCCGCAGGCAGAAGACATCAAGCAGCCGCCCAGCAATCCCCCACCTCGGCCTCCAGTTGAAGCCCGCAAGAAGCCCAGTGAGGAAGAGGTGGCTGGGGGCCCCCAGGTCAATCCCATCCCGGTGACTGATGAGGTGGTGTGACCCTGGCCTGGAACCACGGGCAGTGCTGCTATCATCTCTGGATGGCCACCAGGGGGCAGCCGCAGTCACTGCAATAAACACTGAACAACGTGTGTGTGCTGTGTGTGTGGGGGAGGGGTTGAACAGCACCCCTGACCCCCACATCTTCTCTTGCCCGCTGACCACAAAGCTGCCCTGCGCCATGGATGCCAAAGAGCCCACGATGGGCATGGGCCCTGGGCTGGAAGAGCATGGTAGCTCCTGCTCTGTCCTGCTGCAGAGGCCCCCTGCTGAGTTTCCTCTTGAGCGTAGCAGGCTTGCGACTGAGTCTGGAGGCTGACACTGAATACCTAGTGCATCCACCGGGGACAGACCTGTGCAGCCCTGGGGGCAGGGGAGGAGGAGAGGGGTGGCTTGGTCCTCTTATTTTTATTTATTTTAATGTACTTTGGTACAGGGGCTCATATACAGCTTGGACTTGTAGCGATCCTTCTATTTTCAGCCTCCCCAGACCTGAGATTACAGCCGTGCGCCACCAAGCCCGCTCTTGGTAGCCAGTTCAGCATGCCTGGGGGCAGGGCTGAAATGGCATGTGGTGCCAGGGAATCGAACCCCAGTCCTTGAGCTTGTGTAAGCAGGTGTTTAGTCTGCTGAACTACCTCGCCAGCCCTCTATTATTGATTTTTTATGTTATTTATCATCTTTGAGACAGGATCCCCTATGTAGCCCAGGCTGGCCTTGAACTTGTGACCCTCCTGTCTTAGCCTCCCAAGTGCTGGGATTATAAGTGTGCGCCACTGCACTGGTCCAGAGTCTTGCACTTTAACAGCACAGCTCCCAAATGAAATAAATGATTGTGAGGAAGCAGGTACTTTCCCTGCCTGATAGCCTAGAGGAAGTGGAACTTCGGTCCCCAGGTCCAGCAAAGGTGCAGGTGGTAACTTTCCAGCACCACCTTGAGATGCTCGAGAGTTCCTTGCAGCCCCTTTCTCTTGGCAAAAAGGCGAACTGAGCCTCGAGAGCCGTTAGGAGCAAGCCTTGGGATAGCATGGGCATGGTCCACAGTGAGGGTCACCCAGGCAATAAATAGCAATAAATAGACATAAATAGGAGGCACTCAGGGCTCCGGCCCACGTCACTGGGTCGACCTGGGTAGGACACAGGTGCAGCCCACGGGTACACGGATGAACTCGGTATGGAAGGTGAAGGCCCCGGGCGTGGGGGTGCCAGACCCACGGCGGGAGCAGGGCTGGCGGCGCAGCACAGGCAGGGTCTGGTGTAGGGCCACAGAGTTGAGTGCAGATGTCTCCTGGCCGGTCCTGGTATTGATGCAACCACGGCACAGGCACTCGGCGACAGCCAGCTTCTGCGGGTAGCGATCCTCGTCTGTGTCGACCCTGGAGACCAGGTGGTGAGCTGAGGCTTCACCCTACCCAACCCAGAGCCCCATGGTCTGCACTCCACCCTTTCTGCCCTGGGCCCTGGGTCCCCAGGAGTCCAGGAAAGGCTGGCCTCTCCAAAGGTCTGGGCTGGACAGAGCTAGGCTGGTCCCTGTTGGCAATCGGAGCCCCAAGGCCCGGAAGGGCCTGCATGCTGTGCCTGGGCTCACCGGTATCTCCAGGGCGAGATGGAGCGCTCGTGGGTGTCCGCCTGTAGCACCTGCTCGGGAGTCAGCGTGGGGCACTGTGACCTGGCTGGGAGCCCCTTGAGTGGCCTCTTGGGGCTGGCTGTCTCCAGGCTGGGCACCAGGGCCACAGGCAGGGCCTGTTCCCACCTGGCACTTCGAGCCAGCAGGTGTGGGGGCACCTGCCCATGGGGCAGCTCCTCAGCCAAGTAGCAGCGTGGGGTGCCGTGAAGATGTGGGGTCCCCCAGTGTAGGGCATCTCCATGAGCCAGGCTTTCAGAAAACAGGGTCAGAAGCAGGATGCCAGAGAGGACCTGGGGGCAGGAGAGGGTCAGCAATGCTAGGAGGGGCCCTCACTTCCATTCCTGGGGGAAAGGGGTGCAACCATCCCTTAGCATACAGGAAAACTGAGGCTGGCCCAGGGAGTCTGGCCCCGTAGCTCCAGGCCACAGTGGCTGACTCCCTCTGATCCCTTCTTGGCAGTACTGTCAAGCAGGGGCTGGGCAGTGCTGGGCTCACCATTGTGGTGGCAGTGCTGGCAGCAGCAGGCACAGCTCGTAGCAGCTCCGCTGGCATCCAAGTGGCACGCCTGGCAGAGGCCCTGGCCATATGCTTTTTATACCTAGGACCACACCTGGGAAACTCCAGTGGCTTCCTCCCAGAAGTGAGGGCCACAGGCCTGGACTTCCTCCTGCCCCAGTGAGCAGTGTACCACGCCCTGCCAGGCCTACTGGGCCTGCCCCAGGGACACTCCTCAGCCTGGCTGGGCCTTCCCTGGGGGATGGGCACAGCTCCATCCTGACAGGGACCAGAAAACTAAGTGTCCTTTAAAAAAAAAAAAAAAGAAAACTAAGTGTCCTTGTCCTCGCAGCACTGTCCCAACCCAAGCCCCTGAGCAGCACATCACTGACTCCATGTGCTCCTCGTGGGGGTCCAGGTCTTTGTTTTCCTCAGAAACAGGTTTGGAATGCAGGGGGGCCTGGGTGTCACTCTCAGGGAGCAGCTGCCTGCCACCTGCAGGTCCTCTCTGGCAGCAGAATGCCATCCCTATTTCCCATGGCTTTTTTTTCTGGGCTTTAAACTGCCTGGAAGTGGGTATACTACCCAGACACACTGGGTAGCTCTTGAGGACACCCCGAGCCCAGGCTGCTCCTACCAGTGGTCACCACTGGCCATCTGTCTGCTCCCATACTTCTGTGATGGCGGGGACTTCCAGTCTGCACTGGGGTGTTTAGTGACAGAAATGTATTCATCTGTGGTGTCGGATGTGGGTAAGCCTGCTCCTGTAGTCTCTGAAGGATAAACTCCTTGGCTGCCTCGGCTTCCAGCTCTGATGTCTTGCCTTCCGCAAGCCTAGCTTGACTCCTCACCACAAGGTCTTTGCCTGGCCCTCCATGTCTACCTTGTCTTATGAGGACAGGGTCACCATGTCAGGGGCTACCCCGATTCCATCAAAGCCAGTCCCTGAGAACAGGTGCAGGTGAGTCTCAGGGACTCCAAGGACAAAGCCAGGGCATGGCCAGCCAACTGCTTGGCCCGCTGCAGTCTGCCCAAGTGGCTCTGCCTCCTGTAGGACACTGGGGCCTCAGCTTCTAGCCCCTGCACCCTGAAGACTAAGCTGGCCAGCAAAGGGACAAGCTTGTAGGGCCATCTGAAGTCAGCAACGCTCTGAGGAGCAGTGCTTTCCAGGTGACCAGACACCAGCACTCGCTGGGCTCCCACACAGCCCTGACCACCCACTCTTCACCCATGTTGATAGCAGAGGGGCTGGGTCTTGGGCTGCCTGACTGAGACCAAGAGACCCCACTACGGTTTCG
>PVKN010006398.1:14432-28703 GCA_004027915.1 Capromys pilorides
AAAAAGACCCTCCACATTAGATGCCCCACAATACCCTCGGCCTTTTTTTTTTTTTTTTTTTCCTTTTCTGTATTTTCTTTTTTAAATCAACTAAAACAATTTGATGCTTCAAATAAAAGGAAGAAGTTCCCAATCAGATTGTAGTCGAGAATGCAGTGTGGATGCTGCCCGGCAGCTGGCAGACGGCCTCCATGGTCGCCGGACGACAGAGGTGGTGGCCTGGCCGGTGCTGGCTATGTGGCCACCCTTCCAACTGCCTGGCAGGACTCTGGCTCTGGGAGCACCGGTTCAGTCTCAGGAAGCTGGGATTCAGCATTATCTTCATTTCCTGTGTAGCTTCTTTTCCAGCTGAGAAACTGTTTTTTTTTTTCTTTTTTAATTTTTATAAAGAATCACAGCCAAAATAAGACATTAACTGCAAAATCCAAAATGGCTGCGCTTACCCTATTATAAAAATGCACAAGAGTCTGCTACACCTTCCCAGGGATCTTGGCCCGCTTGCGAGCAATGGCATCCTCCACAGCCTTGAGCTGCTTCAGGAGCTCCTCTCGCCGCGACAGTGTGCTGGCCTTCCCGGCCTTGGTGCCTGTGGTTGCACTGTCCACGGCTTTGCCAGGCACACTGGTCACCTTGCTGGAGCTCTTGGACTGGGGCGACAGCTGACGCTTCCTGCAGGGGAGGATATGAGATGGAGGTGCTACAGGATGGTGCTTGGCCAGCTGGGGTGATAGATACCCTGGGCTACTGCCCACTCTGATCTTCTGAGGTCTAGTCAGACCTCCCTGTGCCCCATGCCCTTGGGTGAGGCCAGACCTGCACCCCACTCCAGTGAGCCACTTAGGAACAGTGTGGCTGGCCAACATAGGTGCCTCCCCGTTGCTCCTCCCAGCCTTCCCACCCCAGGTCTCAAAGCAGCCTGTGGAATTGTGGCCTGGGCCTTCTGTGGGGAAGGCATAGGCATGGTGCTTGGGTCCAGGAGAGGATGGACCTGTATAGCAGGGACTCACCTGTCTGCTGGGGCCACTGGGGCTTTGGAGTTCTGGCCCCTCTGCCGCTCTGGCTTCGGGGAGCCCAGTCTCCCACCTGACTTCCGGTCCCGGGAACCTGGGAACAGGGAAAGATGAGACCACTGGCTGCCACATGAGCCAGCACCTCTCTCCAAGAGTCCAGCTCAGGTGTCAAGGTGGATCATCAGCTCAGGAGAGCTCTACCATGGGGGTACATCCCCAGCCCTTTCTTTTTTGAGACAGGTTCTTGCTGTGTAATTGAGGCCTGGTTTAAATTCAAGACACAGCCCAAGCTGTCCTCCTGCCTCAGCTTCCTGAATGCTGGAGTTATAGGCATGTGCCATCTCACTTGGCCTCTAACTTGGTGTTAGAAAATACACTTTTCATAAGAAATTGTATTGTTGTTAAGAGGTAGGCATTACTGTGTACCAGGAATCCCAAATCCCAGCACTCAGGAGGCTGAGGGTGGAGGATCATCATAAGTTTGAGGCCAGCCTGGGCTACACTGACCTTGGTTCGAAAACAAAAAATAAAAAACAAAAAACCCCCAACCAGTTATTAGCCTGCTTGCCAGAGGTGCTAGGGGTGGTGTTTAGGGCTGTGTGCAACCTAAACAAATGCTTACCTGAGTTGTACCCCTGGTCCTCCTATCACTTTAAATCTTTTTTTTTTTTTTTAAATTAATTAATTAATTTATTTATTTGCTTGTTGTGTTTGTTTCTTTATTTATTTTGTGGCTGGCTCAGCCTGCCCTGGTGGTGCAGCTGGTGCAGCATGTGGTGCCGGGGATCGAACCACAGCCCCTGCGGTTGCCTGAGCTTTCCTAAGCAGGTGCTTTAGACCACTGAACCATCTCGCCGGCCCACCTCCTATCACTTTAAAATAAACACATTCAGGAGCCTTCGTTTGGCTCCTCTTACTATAAATTGGGGTCAGAAGTTCCCTGAAGCTTCTCAGTGCTTTTCAGCAGCAGATGGGTGCCCTGCTGTGTTCCAGAAAGCGGCTTACCTCGGTCTGGGGACTGGGTGGCCCGCTTGGCTGGGGGACTTTGTCGGTCCTTATCTGCTGGCTCATACCGCTTCCTGCTTCCTTTGTCAGCTGCCTGAAATGACATGGTACCACTTGCATGTGGGCTGGCTACTGCCAGGAGGCGGAACACATAGCTGTGGCCTGTTCTCTGCTGTTCCTCCTTGGTGCTCCCCTTGCTAGAAGCCCAGTGAGTGGCTCTCCAGTGATCATATTGGGGGCTCTGGTGCCAGGTGGGGGTCAGGACCTGAGCTGCAGGGATAGGACCTGGATTCTAGAAGGCCCACCTGGCCAGCTCACCTTGTTCAGCAGCGTTAGCTTGATCTCCTTGTGGGCCACGAAGGAGCCCTGTGGAGGCTGCCCAGGGGGAGTGGGGGCCGGGGCTGCAGGCTGCTGAGAGGGTTTCCCACCGGCTGTGGGCTTCGAGGACTTGGGTGGTTGTGTGGCAACATCCCTTTTCCGTTTTTCCTCCTTAACCCCATCTTCTTTCTTAGATTTTCCTGCCAGGGCAAACCCATCAGGGCTCCTGCGTGTGCTTCGAGCCTACACGTGCTCTCCCGATCCAAGCCGCCCCCGGTGCCGGCCCGTACCTCGCTCCTTCTTAGTCTGGGCGGGGGTGGGGGACCGAGAGCTGGCGGAGGACACAGGGCTGGCCAGGTCTGCATACATGTCCTCTGAGTCCACACTGTGCACCGAGCTGCTGCTGGAGGTGGCGCTAGACACCGAGGAGACACTGCTCACACTTAGGGACCTGCACAGGTAGGTAGACGGAGCTGAGCTGACAGCCTCCTACCACGGGACGTGGCATATGAAGTGAGGCTGCGGGGAGTGGAGCCATGTAGGGAAGGGAAGCTGAACTCTGCCAGGGCCCCACTGAATGCTGTGAAGCTACCTGGCTTGAGCACAACCCAAAAGTGGAGCTAGTGGAAGTGATGCTAATGATGCCATGAGTGCAGTGCCACAGGCCTACAGATCCAGGAGGCTGAGGCAGGAGGACTGCTCTGGCCCTGGTTTGGGGCTCGGCCTGTCTCAGAAAAAAATGGTTTTAGCCTGCAGCAAATTTAAAGATGAGATGGCAATTTCTCTTCTCAGCAATGTGTGTTGGTGAAAGCACGGTCCTTGGGTTCTGCCATGGCACAGGATCCCTGCAGACTTGGGTGGCACAAACCACCCTGGCTGGCAGCGGCTGCTGACACTGCAGCAGGTGTGGAGAGACCCATCTCTTCTATTTTTTCTTGGGCTTCCAGCTTGCTAGCCAACCGATCTATAGCTGAATAGAATCCCCAGCCTTTGTTATGAATCTGGACAAGTGCACAGCCTTGCTGCTGAGGAAAGTGGCTGAAGGACCTGGAGGCTAGCTTGCCTTTGCCTCCCCGAGCAGCTCACAGTGGAGCCCTCTTGGCCTAGGCTGCCTGCTGCCTGCTCCACAGCCTGGAGCCTCCACTGAGCCATAGCCTGGCTGGCTACCCTATCAGGAGGGCATGTTGGGGCTACGTTCCACACTTTACGGTGTCTGCCAAAGCTGGGCAAGGCTGCATACAGAAGCCTCCTTGGGGAGGGATGGGACAGGCCAGCAGGAAGCGGGCCGCACACAGACCTGGATTGGGAGCTGGAGCCGCTGTAGCTGCTGCCACTGCCACTGCCACTGCCGCTGAGCGTTCGCCTGGAATACAGTAAAGCCAGGGCTCACAGGCCGCCCCAGCACAGACCCCTCCCCACAACTTCTCATTGCTCACTTGCACTGGGGTAAATTCAGTGTGGCTGTCTGCTTTCAGAAGTAGCCTTTTCTCAAAGCCCCCAGGTATCCACAGAGTTCTTCTCAGCCTGTGCCCCCACGGTTTCTACCCAGGACAATGGTCACCCACCTACTGTGCTCTGGGGACTACAAGGCTCTCAGTAAGGGTACATGACTGGCCCAGGCTGCAGTGCTCTGGGCTCAGCTTGCTGGCCTCGCTGCCTTGCCTGGACATCCCTAACTCTGGGTCCTGGACACAGAGTCTACAGTAGCACCAAGGATACAGACCCTTAGCCCTGAGAGCTGCTGCTCACCTCCTGGGGGGTGTCCTGGTCTGCCGGTCCTTCCTCCTGGCTTCTCGGGGGTCTCCAGACTTGGTGGGCTCAGGGGCAGGGGCAGCGGTTTTGGTGGCCTGTGGGGGTGCTGGTGGTGGGGCTGGCTTCTTTAAGGACTTCTCTCTGTGGGGGGAGAGGGGCTAAGGGTGGGACCATGTGGAACCTAACCAAAGCCCCTGCTCCTTATACCTGGGGATGGCCCATGGCCACCAGTCTAGCACATGGGCTGCAGCCCAGTGTCTGAGTGGTGCCTCCACCCACCTCCTGGGAACACACTGCCACCCACAGGACTCCTTCCCCCAGGCACAACCAGCTGGATCAGAGAGGGCTGGGACCTACCCTGCTCTCCCGGGGGGTGGCGCCAGCTCTCCCTTGGCTCTGATGGAAGGTCTGTGCGGGGAGGGCGTGGGGGACTGCGATGGGGACGAGGAGAAGGACCGGGACCTGGGGGTGGAAAGGGCATGAGGGGCCTGCACCATGCCAGGCTCAACTGCAAAGGATGCCCTGGCTGGAAGCTCCACTACATGCAACTGTGTTCTTTGCTAAATAGAGTAGAGGACAGTGCTGCTGCTGTGCAGGACACAAGCAGGGCCAAGAGCGCAAGGCCACAGCTCTAAGAGAGTATGTCATGCCAATTTCAGTGTGCACAGTCAGGACTCACACTTGAGGATGAGGGTGAGACTTTGCTGGTGCCCTACTTAAAACCATGCTGTGTCCCACCAATGCTGCCCAGCAGTGCTGACAGCTGAAAGGAAACAGAGACAGCCTGGGTCTGAGGCCCAGTGGCTTCCTCTCAGCAATGCACAGACAGTTGCTGCTGGAGGAGGGCAGGACACAGCCTCATGCAAAGCCTCCTGCTCAGGCCCGAGAAGCGGCCACTGCCCCCTTTAGGGAGACAGGTGTGGAGGGGAAGGGTAGCCAGGCCACCAGTGCCCAGGGCTTGAAGATCAGGTTTGCTTTGTGGGTGGAACACAAAGCAAGTCCCACACATCAAGAAGGCTGTGCTGGAAAGGGTTTGGGGTGAGGGAATGAAGGAGAGGCCTCGCTCAGGGGTGACTGGAGTACACCACTCAGAGCTGCAGCCAGTGTGTCTGGGCATTCCCAGCGAGCCATGCCTCGCCACCTTCCTGGCTTTGCTCCATAGGGTAGGCCGGCCTGCCCTTGCTCTTGCGGTCCTAGGGCTGGACACCACAGGGCTTTCTCTTATATCTTCTGCTGCCTTTGCTGCTATGGCCCTCAACTGCACGCCCAGAGCAAAGGCTACACAGAGCCGTCTCCCATGTCATGGTGACTTCCCATGTCCAAAATTCCCAAATGTCTCAGCTTGCCTCCAAGACACAACTTTCCTCTCCCACTTTACTGGCTTCTTTACGCAGTTCTGCCAGAAACTGTGCCAATCTCTGTCCCACCCCTTCCCTGCCAGGGACCGTGGCCCATGTACTGCTGGGACTCACGTCACAGTCCCCACTCCTCTTGGCTACCGGCCCTGTGCACTTGGTCCCAGGCTCCACATGCCTCTGCCTGGCTGGCAGCTACCAAAGCCTAGGATCTCCCCACCTGCTTCCTAACCTCTCTGCAGCTGCACCTCCAACAGACTGCTGCCAGGGTGAGGTACTCAACTTCCCACACATGGCTGTATGTCCCTACGGTGCCACTTAATGCCAGCACTGGTTCCCCTGCCTGACGGCACTCAATGGACAGGGTGCCACCATCTGTGACTCCAAGGGATGATGGCACAAGAGGGTCCAGCTGGCCTTGCCTGTGCTCTGGTCTGAGAAAAAGGACACGTCCCTCCCATGGGGTGACAGAGTGGGATCACACCACAAGGCCCATGAGCATGGAATGCTGTGTGACAATTTTGTTAAAAATTCTAGGGGTCGGGGAGATAGCTCAGGGGCACAAGTGCCTGCCTGGCAAGTGCAAGGTCCTGAATTCGATCCCTGGTTCTGGAAAAAAAAAAGTTCTAAATGTGTCTACCTCAGTGGGAAGACACAAATTGCTTGGGCCTCTAGACCTCAGGACAAGGACCCAGTCTCTACTGCAGCACAGGGGACACAGCGGCCAGCAGTCGCAAGGAAGATGTGGCTGAGCATGGAATACAGATTGTATTGGCTCACGGTGGCTGTGGGCTGTTCCTCTTCAGGGCTCAGCACAGGCAGCGATGGGCACAGCAGGCTACGTGGACCAACAAGCTGTTTCCACCACTAGTGGCACCTGTGCTGAGCTTCACTGTACTCTGCTCCCAGAACTGCACACAGGGACCCAAGAGCCCTTGGAGCAGGCAGTCGGGCCCACCCAGGGCACCCACCTTGTCAGCCTTGGGCTGGGACTTACCTGGACCGGCTGCCTGAGAAGGAGCTGTGCCTGGAAGAGCGGCTGGAATAAGAGCTGTAAGATGAGGACCGTGACCTCGACCGGGATGAGCCAGAGCCCGAGTAGGATGAAGACCGTGAGGATGACCTGCAGGCCAAGAGGCAGTGCAAGTGAGTGAGTGGGCTGTACCCAGCGGTGGCCTGGTGCAAGTCCTGTTACAGGTCCCTCCAAGGGCTGCTCTTCACCTGGAGGAATTAGAAGCAGAGGCCGAGGAGGCAGAAGTTTTTCGACGCCTTCGTGCCCGGCTAGGAGAGACTGACATCCCGAGTTTCTTCCTGGGGGACTTGGATCGGCGCCACGGGTCCTTCCACTCATCCGCCCGCTTCACCTGTGGCCCTGCGGTGGCCTCCTTCTTCGGTGGCTCAGCTTGGCGGCTGGAATAAGAGGTTAGTAAGACTTGCCTCTGCCCCTCCCCACAGAGTGAGTGCCTTGGTCCACTCAGCTGCTCCACAGCAGCCCACCTGGCCTCCCAGGGTCATTCCCATTCTTCCGACAGCACCAGGAGTGGTTTTCTCACTTCTACCTTCCCATGTGCTGCCAGATGGGCAGTCTGACCCCTAAACATACTTGTCACCAGTGTTGACATATTGTAAATAAGTTGTTTTCAAATGAAATAGCCAATGAATTCACAAATCCAACCCTTAAACACATTTGTGACCTAATAAACCTACAGGGAGCACAGAGCTCATAGGCCCCTTCCTCCAGATTTGGGGGTGCTGTGGGTGGCAGACATGAGGGTCATTTGTTGGCTGGGCAGCAGGCAGTGAGACCAGGAGCTGCTTCCATCATGCTGCAGGCAGAGATGCCACAGTGGGGGTGGTGCAGCTGAATGGAACTCACAGCCCCACTGCCTGCCTTGAACCACATGAAGGCCAGGCTGAGCTCAGCACACATCCTTGGCCTGTGATGCCTCAGGTACCCCACCTCAAAAACACCTGAAGTCCACACGATGTAGCAAGAGGCCCAGCTCAGGCCCACAACCAATATAAAGTTGTTCAATTTCACTTATAAGCAGAGACCTGTAAGAGTAAACACCTGTTAAGAAGAGACTGGCTGACCCAGTGAAGTTCATTGAAAAACTTTGGAAAATACACAAAAGTAAAAACAAGGCCCTAAAAACTGCTTGACAGTGAGAGAACCAATGCTCACCTGCCATGCCAGTGGTGATGCTGGGGGTGTTCGCATAGCCTTCACACACACACACACAGACACACACACCATGATTGTCTTTTTTGGGCAAATTCCCATTAAGCAGAACTATGCTCAGAGGGGAGGAGCACCCACAGGATCCTCTTGCAAGTCACCATACCTGCTCTTCGTACCCTTCCCAGGCGACCCATGAGGCCCCCACGAGCCAGCAGTGTCTCCTGTGTCTTAAGCTGTACCTCTGGCGGCAGCCAGGCTCTGCCCTGGTCTGAGCTGCAGTGTGCTGAGGCCATCTGCTCTCCCTTGTGTCCTTCACAGACACGGGGAGCCCGCTCCCTGCCCTCAGCTTCCCAGGTCACCCACCTCAGCTGTGTACTGTGTGACGCAGAGCCACTGTTGCTAAATGAGGTTCTCTGTTCTGGGGCACTTCCCGCTGGGCTATACCCTAGTTCTTTTTGAGTCTGGCTATTTTTCTGGCTGAACTTGAATGCAAGAGCCTCCTCCTTCCTCAGTCTTTCAAACAGCTGGATTACAGGTGTGAGTGCAGCATTTGTTCTCCTTGTTTGCAGTTTCTCTGAGGCCTGTGGCTCGGCACAGGTGCCACAGGGCAGCATAAAGCAAGGTGCCCACCTTCAGTCCTCCTACCCTGAAGCTCCACTGTAATCTCTAGGACACAGTCTCTTGGGCTGAGCAGTGCCGCTGTCCCAACACCCTACCCTGCCTCTGCTGGTATCTCATCTTGAAGCAACCCATGGTGCCTCAACCCTGGGGCCTATGCTTCCCAGGTCCTTCAGGCCTGCCTGTGTGCACCGTGCAAAGATGCCACTGCCACTGCCATTCCTGCTCACAGTACATTACGGATCCCTGGCTCCTCCTAGGCTATCAGTGAGAAATGGCTGTTCCCTCCATAAAGGTTCTGTCTTCGAGTCATCTTAGGGCTCTGAGTTACCTGTGCTACTACAAATGGGGCTCTGCACATCAGCCTTTGCCCATCCCAGCCGTGTTGTGACTGCACTGCATGTGACATGTGTTTCCTTTAGAAACACTGTCTGTCTTCTGAGTCCCTGCTTCAGCACCAGCCAGTAGCAGGCATCATGCCCCAGCCCAGGACACACTG
Source organism: Capromys pilorides (assembly GCA_004027915.1). Classification (NCBI taxonomy): domain Eukaryota; kingdom Metazoa; phylum Chordata; class Mammalia; order Rodentia; family Capromyidae; genus Capromys; species Capromys pilorides. Next base: position 23,172 of record PVKN010006398.1, read on the forward strand.
GTCAAGGTCCCTGTTATCTTAGCTGAGGCCTGGGCAGGGGAGCAGCTTACACACACATCCGTGTGCTGCCTGGGAAACTGCCTGGCCATTCCCTGACAGGCCACCAAGCAGCCATTGTCATCTTTACACTTCCTGGATTCTCTCATTCCAAATACACAAGGAAATACAAGACTGCGGTCACCAGGCCCTCATTAGTCATCGAGCAGGGCAGCCCTTCTCATGGGGAGAGGGACACAGGACACCAGGGCAGGTGAGCACCCTCTCTGGAGCAGAGCTATAAACAGGGGCTTTAGTGAAGCCCTTTCAGAGGCCATTGTTCTCTCTCTAGTAAGAACACTTCCTGCCCCTGTAGGTGGTCACTGAAGGCAGCCAGAGCCATTGAGGGCATTGCAACACAATCCATTCCCCTAGGCTGGGTAGCTGATGGCCTCCCCTCTCCCTACCAGAGTGAATGGGCCCCATGCTGTGTCCCAGGGCCAGGGACACCTCCTTCACTGTAAAGGGCCAAGGTCAGCAAGGCTGTGGCAGAGCAGCCACAGGGGGCACAGACTTCTGTTTTGCACAGCTTGTATTGCTTTGGACTACCTTACGCAGACTCCCTGTGCACTACCCTACAGTGACACCATGACTTCCTTTAGAAAAACAAAGCATGTGAAGTGCTTACAACACATAGCAACATGTGTAGCTCTGGACACAGAAATACATGATCACGATAGTCACATCTGCTGCCCAGGTTCCATGAGCAGACCAGGCCCAGGTGTGGAACACAGTTGGGACAAGGGAATGGGACTGGAAACATCAGTGCTCACGGTCTGTGCTGCAGGACAAAGCACCGAGTGAAGCCAGCAAAGCGCATCAGAAACCTACCAGGGAGAACGTTCCTGCGCCACGGAGCACAGTGGCAGGATGGGGTGTGCCTGTAGCCACGCAGCGCCTCTACAGGTCACAGGGCCATGCCATACTGACCACAGCAGCCACCGCAGGCCCACTCTTCCTCCATATTCATTAGAATCTTCTTCCAACTTCCCCAGGTCCATGCTTTGCACTTAGTACTGAAAATACTTATTTTTATTATTTTTTTTTTAACATATGGCTGGTTCAGCCTGCCCTGAGGGTAAGGCTGGCGCAGCATATGGTGCCAGGGATCGAACCACGGTCTCTGCAGTTGCTTAAGCTTTCCTAAGCAGGCGCTTTAGACTGCTGAACCATCTCACCGGCCCCAATATTTTAAATTTTTTTCTGTTTCTAAGAGAAGAATTTTTTACTGCTGTTGAGTATACAACGTCAGAAATCTCACCAGGAACTAAGCAACAAGTTCTCAGACCTAAGTAGGTCCAGAGAAGAACCTCACAGATGTTGCTGCCCAAGCAAATGGGCACACTGTGGCCGGGCAGCAAGATAGGCACCACCTCTGGTCACTATGCCCACACTCCACATGGCCAGATGGCCTACCCTTGGGTGGGGACCTCCCAGTGGATGCTGGGGTTGTGACACACGGGGTGCCCTACGCTACTGCCATGAAGAAGAAATCACATAGAAAAGTTCATTGCAATTCAAGGCTCTCCACAGCCCTGGCCTGCTCTTGGCAGGGAGGAGGTGACCTGTCAGGTGATCCTGTGAGCAGGGGAAGGATGATCTGGATTCGTAGAAAGCACTCTGAGAGAACCCTGTAGGAGACCTCTGTCTAGGAAGCTCCTTCCCGAGCGGGCAGCTTGGCTTATCTCAAAGCCTCACCCGCCCTCGGCTGTGGAACCTCCCCAAGGAGCAAGGGTCACTGTACACAGAGGCTGGCCCTGGCCAAGAGGGAGCAAGAAGCGCTGGTGATGCAAGGTGGTGAGGGCCCATGTATGTCTGGAAACTCCACCTATAGTAGCAGCCAAGATTGGGGGCCAAAGAAAAGGAGACAGCTCTCTTCTAAAATCAAGAGTTAAGTGCCGAAAAAGTCCAAGAAAGAGGGGACCTGAAGTGTGGAGGCCTTGCTCCGAAGAGCATCAGGCTCCACACTGGTTCCCAGAGAGACTGGCCTGCCTTCCATAGCAACACTGTCCCCATCATCTATTGCAGTGGTGCATGCCCAGGGTGCACTCAAAGGGCAGACAGTGTAGGACACAGCCTGGGTTCTCCACTGGCTTTCCCAACCTGGCATCCCTCCAGGACACAGTGGAGTGCTGGGAACACATCTCCAGTGCAGGCCACGGGTGCCTGAGGCTTAGCTCAGTTGTTTAAGCACCTACTTGGGCAAACACAGTCAGGTGCAGGGGACAAGGGTTCAATCCCCAGCTCCACAAGCCTTACCTGACCCACCCGTAAGGCAGCCTGAGCCAGACAAAAAAAAGAAAAAGAAAAAGAAAATTCTTCTCATGCTTCTCAAGTGCAGGCTACACCAAGACACTCAGAAAACCCCACCAATGCTCCAGCTGAGCCCCAACCTTGACCATTCAGAGGCCAAGGTCCAGATACATAGGGACAGAGCAGTAGTTTCAGGAGGGCCACGTGTTCCACGCGTGGCCCTGGCAAGGAAGAGCTGGGAATACAGGGGCAGGACAGATAGCTGTCCTTGTTAAGGGTATCAGGGGTTGTGGGGCCACGTGGTCCCAGAGTTGGGTAGTATATCCCAGCTTAATTACCAGCAAGTAATCCAAGGAAACAGCAGCTAACTTCAGAACCCCAGGTGCACGAACCCTCCACTGAGTCTTTAAATGAAGAGAAAGGCAAGTGTTTCATGCTGCTCCAGGTGGGCAGCATCACCAGGTGTACATGTCAATATCAGCAGGACTCCTTCACCCACCACCTTTGGTGCTCCCAATGAACCCACAGCTGGGACTTTGTTTTTAGTTTTTTTGAAACAAGTTCTCACTATGTAGTAGTTCAGGCTGCCCTTGAACTTGCTATGTAGTCCAAGCTGATCTCAAACTCATAGGGATACTCCTGCCTCAGTGTCCCAAGTGCTAGGATTATAGGAGTGCGCTAACATGCCCAGCCACAGTTGTTACTTTTAACAGAATAACCCAAAAGGCTCAATGAAAGTATGTTCTCACTTGTGGTCACACTTGTGGGCACTTACACAGCAGAAGCTGAATATTTAGGGCTAAATTCAAGGCACTACTTGGGCTTGGCTGTGTATCCTCATCAAGTGGGGGCAGCGTCTGGAACCAAGCGCCGGCAGGTGGTCAGGAGGTTAAAACATATGCAGTGCCTTTCCTTGACGCCAGGCACACAGAAGGTGGTGAGGCTTGCTCTGGGGAATTCCCCTGTGGCAACAGAGACTGTGAGTGCATGGAAGCAGCCCACACCTGGGGAACTCGCACTTTAAGCAAGCACCATCCCTCAGCTCCTCAACAAGCGCTAGCTGTGATGACAGAGCAGGCGAGGAGTGGGTGGCCACAGTGTCATGCACACCTTGCCACACCTCATGTTGTCATCAGGGCCACTCAGGCAGCAGAGGCAGGCATACCACAAGGTGCTATGGGTATCACACCATGATCCACAGCGTCCACACTCACACACGCCATTCCTCCCGTCACACTGCTCATCAAAGGCTGTGGCCTGAAACTCGTGCTTGCAGAACTGATGGAGGGACAGCTGCACTGGGGAAATTGGGGAGCAAAGTCACCCAAGAGAATACCATGTTCACTCTTTGCAGAGACAGTGGTGTCCACAGCTCCAGCCCCAGCAGACCTGAGTGACTTGTCCCCTTTGCAGTGGGGTGGCAGGCCACTTGGTTCCAGCCCCTCCTCCAACCCAGCACACAACTTGCCTCACGGGCTACTCTGAAAGCTAAAGCAGCACCACACTACTCGGCCTGTCTGCCTGCTTGCCAGTCCCAGTCCGATACTTACACTGGCATGCGTGGCCTGGGATGCAGCAGTGGCCTAGGGAGCCAAGGCTCATGGACAGGCCACATGTAGGGTAGGCAGTCACCATATAGCCTGACAGGCAAGAAGTAGTTTTCACAAGGATGAAGAAGCAGGGTGGTGACAGGGGCAGCTGCTTCCTGGATGGGGGCAGAAGGGAGAAACCTCTGCACAGCTCCAAAGACCACTCACAGGAAGGCCCCAGCTCCCACGTACATGACAGTCACGCTGAACACATGGGCAGGCCTAGCAGGAGGATTTCCCCTCCCACATGCACCGCAAGACATCAGTCTAACAACAGCCCGCACAGCAGGACAAGTCGCCCTGAAGAATGTGAAGCTCAGGGTGGCCAGGAGCTCCCCACATAGGTCCTCCCTTGGCCTTCCTTGGAACAGCAGAGCTCAGGTAAGTAAGCAAAGACTTCAGAGGAGAAGGTAGAAGGAGTCCCAGGCAGAGGTGAGGTATCCCCGGTACTCCTTATATCGCCTCTGCCCAGAGGCCGGGACAGAGCCTTCTTGTGGTGAAGTACTGCCTGTCCATCTGGTTAAATCCCCACTACCTTGACGTCAATCTCTGCTCCAAAAAGGAGCTCATGCACACACATCCAGACAGCTCAGGGCTGCTGACAGGGAGAGTATGTCAAGAACTCTGCCTAATGAGCTCTGGCCTTGGACCAGCCTGGGAGGTAGCAGAGGACTGAGCCTGTGATGCAGGAGGCCCTTTAGCTATTCAGCTTACAAGCAGACAACTAGTAAGGGCTGGGTCCTAGATGCAGTCTGCCCGGTATGGGGAGACTGGTATATGAGAATAAAGAGCTAACACCAGCGAAAACAACAGAATAAAAGCAAACTCTGAAGAAGAACAGAGTTAAGGATAGACAGTTACGAACCCTGACTGTACAACAGGTACATCTTCCTTGCATTCACCAGTGAAAAGGCAGCCCAGCTGCCTAAACTGCACTGCTGGGTGCAGTTTAGGGGAAAGGCTGGTTGCCTTCTGAAGCAGGCCTGAAGCCACGTGTGGTGGAGCATACCTATGGTCCCAGCTGCTTGGGAAGCTGAGGTAGAACCTATCAAATGCACCTGTCAAAGGACATCTGGCATACAAGGTTTCCAGATGGGGCAGAGATGTGCAGGTGGGGCCCATTCCCATCCTGCATGGACAGGAAGTCCCTCCAGACTCCAGAGGCTGAAAATGGGCCCTGAAGTTCTGGGAGAAGGTACTCAGGTCCAATACCACATGGTGAAGTCAGCACTCACCACAACTGTGAGCCCAGTGGAGCTAGGTGTCCTGGCAGGTGTGGGCTGAGACCTGGGAGTACATGTGATCAGAGGTAGAGACCACTGCAATGAATGGGCCTCTGGGGGGCTTGGGCCACACCTGCACATGGAGCCCCAGCTCTGCCCCATAAAGAGTGCTGACACAAAACTTATAACCGGGCTTCCTTGCTTGCCCTCCTTCAGCAAGGAAAGGGAAAGCTTCAGCAAATGGTGCTGGGAAAGCCAAATACCCACATACAAAAGAATGAAACAGACTCCTATCTCAAACCATCTAAGAGATTAACTCAAAATGGGTCAAAATCTGGGCATGGTGAAGCATGCCTTTTATTCCAGCACTCAGAAGGCTGAGTCAAGAGTATCACCTTGAGTTTGAGACCTGCACTACATAGCCACACTCT
>PVKN010006399.1:0-16312 GCA_004027915.1 Capromys pilorides
GCCTTGTCCTCACTGTCATTGTCACACAGGGCGCCGGTCCTTCCCTTCCATTCACCCTTTGGGAGCAGTTCCACGACCACCACGTCCCCGTGAATGGCGCGGTTCCGGGCCTTCATGCCGTGGATGAGGAGGTCGCTGGCTAAACCTGTGGTGGGCGGCCCAGGGACCCATGAGGCCAGCGGAGCCACAGTGCACTGGGAGACTCAGGCCCATCGGGATCTAAGCAGCTCTCCTGCAAATAACAGCTCCTGCCTTGCAAAGGTCACATTTTCAAGGTCATAGTTCTGTTCTGCTGCTTTTAAGTAGAGAAACTGTCACCAGGTCATGGCACAGGATGGGCTTTCACACAGGCCACTCCATTACTGATTCTGAGATAGGGTCTTAACTCTGCAGCTCAGGTTGGCCTCAAACTCATGATAATCCTCCTGCCTTGGCTTGTTGAGTGCCTGGATGACAAGAAGTGTGCCACCATCCCTGGGTGATAATTTATTTATATACTGCTTTCATTTAGTTAGTTCTTTGAAATGATTTACTAAGGTAATATATAACCCAGGCAAGGGATTCATGCTTGTAACCCCAGCTATTCAGGAGGCTGAGGCAAGAAGGTTGAAAGGCTGAGTCCAGTTTGGCCAGCTTACAGAGACCTGGTAGCTCAGCAGCGGAATGTGTGCCTTGTATGTGCAAGGCCCTGGGTTCAATTCCCAGGCAGAACAAGAGAGGCAATGCACATTATGTGAGAACACAGTGACCTTAGCCTAGCTGGTGTGACTGAGCTTAGTTAATGATTGCTTCTCTGTAACCTCAAGCTTAGCGCCCTGAGACCAGCAACTAGGGGACATTAGCTAGGAAGAAAGCTGCTATGCCCTGCCTGGCAGCAAGGGGTATAACCATGTGGACGATGTGACCTGAGGGTTCTCAAGTAGCTGACGGGGGATCCCCAAGGTTCTCCGCACAAGGGGATAGAGGCTATGAGTGGTGGAGGTGGACACAGCACTTCCTGAGCTGATCCTCATGCAACGTAGGTGTGCGGTGGAACATCACACCGTGCCCTGCAACTATCTAGGTCAGTGTTCATGAAAACTTAAAAAAATTGTTTTTAAAGTAAAATAAGATACAATCAAAATTAGAGACAAGGGGCTGGCGAGATGGTTCAATGGTCTAAAGCGCCTGCTGAGAAAAGCTTAGGCAACCACAGGGACCGCGGTTCAACCCCTGGCACCGCACCGCATGCTGGGCCAGCCCCCACCCCCAGGGCATGCTGAGCTGGCCTAAATAAATAAATAAATAGATAGATAGATAGATAGATAGATAGATAGACAGACAGACAAAAGGGAGGAAGAAAGCCTAACATCCCACAAGCCCACTGCACACGGACGTGGGCTGAGTGACACGCGGGGTGGGGGGGGTGAGGTGGGGGGGTAGTGGGTCGGGGGGTGTACTTGGTTTTCCTCGCTGAGGGAGAGCAGAGTGGAGCAGCAGTATGGAGTGTGCGCCCCCTTCATACTGAACCTGAATCTTTGCTGCTGGCTCCCTGAAGTCGAACAAAAGCTTCTATCTGGGCTCTGTGTTTGTTCACATTTAGAGTGCCCTGAAATAGTGACAAAAAAATCAGTGTGAGAAAACTTCCTATCTGCCTGGTCTACCACCAACAGGCCCAGTTTTTAAGCACTTACATAAAAGTATCTCATAATATTCTTTAAAAGTTTCTGATCTTTATTTGGGGAGGAGGTTTAGTTTAGTTTTGTCTGTCTTTTTGAGACAGGCTCTCACTACGCAGTTCACACTGGCCTTCACCTCACTTTGTAGCCCAGGCTGGTCTCAAACTCACAACCATCCTCCTGCCTCAGCTTCCCAAGTGCTGGGATTACAGGCATGTGGTATGCCTGGCTTGGGTTTGTTTTTTTGAGCCAGGGTCTCACTATGTAGTCCACGCTGACCTCAAACTCTTAGGGATGTCCCTGCCTCAGCCTCCTCAGCACTGTGACATAATCCCTTTATAGAGGAATAATATTAATTTCTCTCAAGAGGATGACACCATTCTGAACCATTCCTTAGCTACACCACTTAAAATATTCCTACTTTTGGCAGGGACTTCAGTGTGCTGCTCTCAAATGCTGGCCACAACAAAAATGTCCCCAGTAACTGGTCACAAATGTCAGTTCCAGGTCCGGAACGGAGCTGAGGTAGAGCTCGTGCCTGGCATGTGTGAGGCCTTGGGTTGGGTCCACAGCACCACAAACATGAAGGAGTGAATAGATGAAAAAATAAATAGAAAGAAAATAAAAATAAGATCTATGCCAGGATGCCTGGGTCTCTGTGTGTTTCAGCCTAGGAACACCAGCAGACAGACGTAAAACTGCCGAAACCGCCAGGCATGGTGGCGCACGCCTGTAATCCCAGCACTTGGGAGGCTGAGGCAGGAGGATCAATGTGAGTTGGAGACCAGCCTGCGCTGCAAAAAATGAACTCAAGGCCAGCCTGAGCTACATAGCGAGACCCTGTCTCAAAAAGACCAAACAAACAAACAAACCCTGCTGAAACAGGAATCCTAGCACCTTGTTTCCAGACCTGGGTTATCACAAGGGACAGGGAGTTGCCAGGGAGTGGAGAGGATGAATGCCATAGATTTCCTAAAATCTCCAAACTTCCACAGCCTGACTCAAATCAATGCATTTCTTTTCTTTTCTTTCTTTCTTTATTTTTGTAGGACCAGGGTTTCAACTCACAACCCTGCACTTGCCCAACAGGCACTCGGCCACGGAGCTCTCCCCCCAGCCCCATCAATACATTTCTTTCCTCCTGACAGGCATCATTTACAGGCAGCCCCTGGTGGACGCGATGATGCACAGCTAAGCCCAACCAGAGGCTGAGGCAGGAGGGCTGCTGTGAGTTCAGGGTCATCCTAAGCTACACAGAGAGATTCTGTCCCAAAGTAAAACAAAACAAAACACCAACAACACCCCAAAAGCCAAGGCAGCCCCCAACTCTGCCTGTGCAGCGCCCCACGCTGCAGGAATAAGACGCTCTCAGCATAGCTCCCACCTGGACAGGAGGGCCTGATAAGACTGCAGATCAGCCCAACTCCCCTCCGCACCGCCCCAGCCCGGCCCACCCCATCCTGTGTGCCACCACTTGGCTGGGCCCTCACCTGCACATAGCGCCCCGACTTGATGCCGGCCTCCAGCACCTCGGGTGGCAGGTGCTCCGCATACTCCCGCCCATGGCCCTCCTGGTTCTCGCTCTCTCGCTCCCGGCGGGACTGCAGGATGGACTCACACAACTCGTGGGCAGCCTTTAGGTCTGGCCAAAAGTTGTTCAGGTAATCCTGGTTAGGGAGAGGGACAGAGAAGATGCGGAAGGGGAGGACTCTGCACTGGGGTACAGACAGAACCAATACCACGCATGCGTGAGGCCCGGGGCGTGGTCCGCTCCTGCCTCTGTTCTTTTTCTCTCCCCTCCCCCACCCCTTGGCACTAGCAGTTGAACCCAGACCCTTCACACTGTGCTACATCCTCGGCCCATTTTATTTTTTTTAGTATTTATGTTGAGATAGGTCTTCTTAAATTGCTCAATTTGGGCCGGCAAGATGGCTCAGTGGTGTAAAGCACCTGCCTAGGAAAGTTTAGGCAAATGCAGGGACACCAAATCGATCCCTGGCACCACATGCTGCGCCAGCCCCACTCCTAGGGTAGGCTGAGCCAAATAAATAAATGAGGTTAAAATAAAATAAAAATTAAATTGCTAAATTGCCTGAGCTGGGCTCAAATTTGCAGGTCTCCTGCCTCAGCCTCCCAGAGTGCTGGGACTACAGCTGTTCATTTTCTTCCATCTTCTTAGACCTAGAAGCTTGGGGGGGGGGGAGGCGCCCCACCACGGCCCACTTCTACTGCCCAGCTCCTCTGTACTTACTTTCTTTTCTTTTTTGGTACCAGGCACTGAACTAAGGATCTTGTGCTTGCCAGGTAGGTGCTTATGCCGCTGAGCTATCTCCCAGGCCCAAAATACAGGCTTTTTATTTTTTTCCAATACTAGAGATTGAACTCAGGACCTTGCGCTTGCCAGGCTGGTGCTTATGTCACTTAGCTATATCCTCAGCCCTGAGAGTACCCCCAGCTCAGCACTTTCAAACTTCTCTCTCTAAATGCAACCCACAGCCCACCCCCAAATCCAGGTGGCCTGTCTTTCTGGTCGGCACCTTAGTGCACACAGTGGCCTATAAACAAATAGGAAAAGATCCCATGAATTCAGTGTATTCTTTTTTTTTAGACAGTCACACTAGATAGGTCAGGGTGGCTTTGAGCTCATTAAGTGGCCCAGAGTGGTCTTAAACTTGTGGCCGCCCTCCTGCCTCAGCTTCCCTAGTGCTGAGATTCCAGGTGTGCACCATTTCACCTGCCTGTACTCTTATCTTTTAATATGTTTTCAAACTCAATTTTAAATCTAAGGCAGGCCAGGCATGGTGGTGCACACCTGTAATCCCAGCACTTGGGAGGCTGAGGCAGGAGGATCATTGTAAGCTTGAGGCCAGCCTGGGCTACAAAGTGAATTCAAGGCCAGTCTCAACTGCATAGTTAAACCCTGTCTAAATAAACAAACAAAAAACCAAACAAATAAATAAATAAGAAGTGTAAGGTAGAGTCTAGTGCATTGTCATTTTTCAAATTGAAAAAAAAAAAAAAATACAAACCACCCTTATTGTCAACTCCAGAGTTTCTCCCATTAATTTCAGGGCCCTATTCAAACGGCTTCCATTTCCCTCTTTTTCCACACGTTCTGTGTAAAATCAGCACCTCCAATTCTACGGTCACTTGTCACTCATCAACACCAAGGTTTAGTCCTCTTGAAGCACAACCTGAGAACCACTGATGGCTTTGGCTCTCTTCCATCTAAAGTCAGGTCTCCAAGGACAATTCTGGGCCTCCTCATTCAAATGTCACAATCTCTTGGTCTCTCTCGGTCTCTCTGTCTTTGTCTCTGCCTCTGCCTCTGCTAACATTCAGCTGTATGGGGCCCTCAATCACACCGTCTGCTTGAGAAATGCTCTACAAAATAAAACTGTCCTATACTGCTGGACTACAAAGAAAAGTAATTTCCCCCAAAAGTAGAAAAATGTAATTTTAGTCAACTGTCCTCTGTAGGAACAAGACAAGATGTATTGGAGCTGAAAAAGCAAGTGACACAGTCATTAATATCCGGCACCCCTGGAATACTCTGGCCTGCCAAAGCACTTTTTTACAGCAGGGCCAAGCAAATTCTATCGGCAAATCTTTAGCAATACGTGCACACTGGTACCTCAGAGAATCTACAATTCAAAAATGCAGCCAGGCTGGCTGTAAACCGATGGGTGAGGGCGGGCTGTGTTCTAGTTTGTGCAATGGAAAGATGAGATCAGCCTGCAGAACCTGATGGGCACACTGAGCAGACAGCAGAGACCGGAGTCTGAGAGGTCAGCAGCCGCCCTGTCCTCTCCAAAGGTTCTTAAGACAAGGCAACCGCTGTGTTGCTATGACAGCAGGAAGACACCTAAAGTGATAAGCCACTTCTGCGGAAAGCTCCCCTTCACAGCCAGCGACACTTCCTAGGCCCTACACTTGTCTCTGCTGCGAGGGAGGGTGGGGGACAGCCAGAAAACACGAGTGGCCTTATAGTAGTTAGCGTTCTGTGTGCGCAGTCAGGAAAACCAAGTGCGAGGCAGCTCCCCCTGGGGGTGAAGAGGCCTGGAGTCTGACTGCTTGGGTACTCCCTAGGGTGTGACCTCAGACAAGCGGCTTGGCTTTTCTGTTTTTTTTTTTTTTTTGTACCAGGGATCAAACTTGGGACCTCACGCTTGCTAGGGAGGTGCTTATGCAGCTGAGCTATTTTCCTGGCCCCTTCCTGTGCTTTAGTTCCCTTACCAATAAGGTGGGGTAATCACACTAACCTCATAGTGTTGTTCCTAGAATTATGTGAAACGACACACTTATTTGTATCTATCACTACACTTCCAAAATACACTCTGCTTGGCATAGGTGCATACTGATTATTACTAATAACCAGGGCCATGTAAAACTGCTACTTCGTGGATCAAAAATGAAAATACTGGAAATTTTCTTTTACCCTTGCAGCATTGGGGATTAAGCCAAGGACCTTTAAACTACATCCCTAGCTCACGTTTTAGTTTTTTGAGACAGGGTTTGCTAGGTTGCTGCATTGCCTGGCCTTGGTTCAACTTTGCGACTCTCCTGTCTCAGCCTCCCTCAGTGCCAGGTGACAGGTGTGTGTCATGGCTCCCACCTAATCCTGTACCCACCATTATCATTTGTGGATCTGTAACATATTAGCTTAGGTGCCCCGGAAGTAGCTCAGAGGTAAGGTGTGTGCTGAGCAAGCTGGGTTTAACTTCTTTCTTTCTTTCTTTCTTTCTTTCTTTCTTTCTTTCTTTCTTCCTTCCTTCCTTCCTTCCTTCCTTCCTTCCTTCCTTCCTTTCTGGAACCAGGGATCAAACTCAGGACCTTGCACTTGCCAGGCAGGCACTTGTGCCCCTGAGCTATCTCCCTGGCCCCTTAATTTCTGCACTAAAACATTAACCAAAACAAAAATGGCTTTATCGGCAGCAAAGCTTGTTGGACCGGTCATGGATACATTATGCCTTCCAGTCCCAGGAACTGGCTGTTCAGTTGATCAGTTGGGGAGTGACCCAAACATATGAGATCTTAACGTCCTTCCTTATTTTTCCGCTTCTGTACCGAGACTCACGGGATATGGGCTCCTGGGGCCAGGAATGCTAATGCATCTGCTCACCCACACACTGCTTCCCCCCCAATGACTGGAAATACCTTGAAAGAAATCACAAACACTCCCTGGGTTTCACTCCCATATTGCTGAATGGCCTCTGCATCTTCGGTCACCATCACAATGGGCATCCTGTCCCCGCAGTGGTGATAGTACCAGACGGCCGCGTTGTAGATGCTCCTGCAGGACAGGGCAAAGCCTGAGCCCTCCCAAGCAGGCAGGCTGATGTGAGGTGGCTTCCAACACCTGGCAACCTTCCTGCCTAAGCCTCCCATACTCAGCTGTCACTCTGCTATCCTTGGGACCAAACACTCATTCATTCACTCAATGAACACTTTCTGAGTCTCCATTATAGACAAGCCCTGGGCTGGATGCTCCAGGGAGGGGATACAGAGTCAGTCAGAAAGCACCTGGCACTCCAGAGACATCCAAGCCCAGCAGCGACTCTCTCTCTCTCTCTCTCTCTCTCTCTCTCACACACACACACACACACACACACACGACTTCTAGACCCCTGTGAGGACTCTGCTAGCCATTAGATTCTAGGGGAACTCACTCCGGGTACCTATGTCTCCTTAGCTTTTAAAACATGTAAGGACGATTGGTCTAAAATACAGGCACGGTACACATTCGAGGGCTGGCTGCAGCCCCGCGTGCCTGCAGGGGACTCCAGCACAAGGGCAGGGGACCTGGTCACACCTGGTCTGCCACTTCTCCACGGTTTCGCCCCGCTCCCGGGGGAGGTAGCAGTGCTCCTGGAACTCGTTAGCGAAAAGGATGCAGTCATGCCGCGCGTCCTTCAGCAGGCTCCGCAGTTTGTTATACATTCTGCAAGGCAGAGGGGGGCGGATCAATCCGTGAGGCAGGGCTCCCGGGAGGAGGGTCTTAGAGCCAAAGATGGTTGGGTTAAACCGGGGTGGGGGTGGGGTGCGGCATTTATTCCTCTGGGCCACTCCCTCTCTCGGTTTTGCCTGCTGGGATGAGCTTGCCTAGAGTCTGGTTAGCTTGCAGATTAAACCCCTCATCTTCCCTGTCGCCTCAAGAGATTTCTGGCTCACTGCCTGTGACATTATACTGTCCTATCCTCTGGCAAAGGCTCTGTGCATACAGGCAAGCACAGTCTCCTTACACAGTCCAGGCTGGCCTTGGTCTTGCCCGAGTCCTCCTGCCCCAGCCTCTGGAGTGGTGGGATTACAGGCATGTGCCATCACACCTGGCTGGCACTTTATTTTTGAACCTCACTTTGTTCTAGAAATGGAATTGGCATTCTATAGATTATACTGTTTGCTGGCAGACCTAGCAAAGGACATGTAAGGTAAATAGGTTTAGGGCTTTATCTGTGAGTTTTATTTTTGCAGTTGGCCTGATTTACATAAAAGAGAGCTAACAGTTTACTGGCGGAAAGCTAAGAGGAAGCTGGAAGGTCTCTCCCATCAAAAGAGGCCTCCGACAAGGTCATCATCAAAAATTAAATCCATTTGGGCAGGATGGGGCACACCTGTAATCCCAGCTACTTGGGAAGCTGAGGCAGGAGGATGGTGAATTGGAGACCAACCTGAACTGCATAGCAAGACTCTCTCTCTCTCTCTCTCTCTCTCTCTCTCTCTCTCTCTCTCACACACACACACACACACTCAAATCAACCCTAGCTAGGATTGGTACATGCCTATTAATTCAAACTATGTGGAATTCCAGCTTTCTGGGTAGGGTTGAGGCAGAAGGATCTCAAGTTCAAAGCCAAGCTGGGCAACTTAGTGAGCTCAAACCAAACACAGACCTCTTTAACTTATTCTGTCCAAATAAATCTCAATACTTTTCATATCCTCAGCACTGGTGATTTGAGGCTACAGTAAACCAGACATTAACGTGGCCATCTGTCTTATACTATATTAGATGATGAAAAATACTTTTTTTTTAGTACAGGGTCTATAGGCTCTCACTACACAGATTGGACTCATAGTGATCCTCCTGTTTTCAGCCTCCCAGTCACTAGGATTATAGGCGCGCACACCATGCCCAGTCTCAGTCACCTTCTCAGTGGGCCCCGGGGGCAGGGCCAGCACAGCATGTGGTGCTGGGGATCGAACCCCAGTTCTTGTGCCTGCTTTAGTCTGCTGAGCTATCTGGCCAGCCCTTACCAGTAATAGGCCAGGGCTGTACCCCAAGTGGCAGGGTGCTAGCTACCTCGGATGAGTAAGCCCTGGGTCTCATTCCCAGCATGGCAAAAAATAAAACAGTTCAAAAACGCCAAACCAAACTAAACCAAAATTATCAAGCAATTGCCAGGAACAAAATACCATAATAAACAAAGGGATTCAGTTCCGTTTCTATGAATGGCAGCTTTTCATAACAGAATTCTGCTTACACAAACAAAAGCTACCCCTGCTCCAAGGCTGGTAAAACATATTAAGTTGGTGGTTTTCCCATTTGTTTATTTATTTTTATTTGAAACAGCATCTTACAATGTAATTCAGGCCTACCCTTGCAGCTCAGGCTGGCCTAGAACTCACAGTGAGCCTCCTGCCTCAGCCTCCCAAGTGCTGGAATTACAGGCATGTGCCACCACACCTGCCTATAAAATCTAGGGCTTCTCAAACTCAATCCTTACCAAATAATGGTAAGATACAGCCATGCCCAGGAACTACCACCAAGTCAAATTATGACCATTTTTCCTAATAGAAAAATATCTAACTTGAAAAGCGTTTTCTACGTTTCAACTTTCACTCCCACCTATTCTTCTCATACTTCTCGCACGCTCTCCTGGGCGCGAGCCCTCCATCAGGAGGATCAGTGAAGGGCACGGGAATGCCAGTGGGGAAGGCAGGAAGCCACCTGCGGTTGCTCCGAGGGCGACAGCCAGCTGTGGCTGTAACTTAATAGCGCACACATGCGGCAGTCATATTTTCCACCAGTCAGGATGTGCAGCGCCATGACAGAGCAAGACAGATGAGTTTCCCAGGTGGAGGTGGCACTGACTGTCACGGTGCTTTGAACGAGTTTGACCAAAATGACAGGACGGCTATCACCTGGTCAAGTTCAATGAAATCTTAAGGTTTACAGATTCCAGTCTCACAGAAAAATGCTGTACAGGCTTGGATGTTTTCTAAACCTCCCTGACCTAAGGATTTCAAATTTCTAGGAGACGGCTAAACTTACTTCTTCAGATCGATCTGTTCTTCTTTTTCGGAGATGAGCTGAACTGGGCTCAAGCGATCCTCCTGCCTCAGCCTCCCACATGGTAGGACTACAGGGTTAAACGTGGCCCTTACGGCTCATGGGAAGACATAGACACGTGACTCCTGCACTTGATCTGTTCTTCAGCTAGGTCTGGGAGTACCCTATGTCTCCTGACTTTCTTTCCCAGGTCCTTGGGTTTCACACCAGATGTTTCTGGGTCTCCTCAGATTAGTTGCTACTCTCAAAGCATGTGTTTAGGATCCACTGCAGATCATCGGAACCATCACCTTGCTGCACTGTGGATCTTGACTGTCCCCAAAGGTTCATGTATTATATTGGCTTAGCAGAACTATAGTGGCGTGGGCCCTTTAAGAGGCTGGGCCTATGGGGAGGTCTTTAGGTCATAGGGCATGGCCACCCGATTCTCTTCTTCCTCACCCTGCTTAGTGGCTATGGAGCATCAGCATTTTCCCCACCACATATCCTGTCAAGATACACTGCCTGCTATAGGCCCAGGAACACTGGGCCACTCTGTGATGAAAGGGATTCTTCAGACACCGGGAGCCGAGGGACATTTTTGCTTTCTATTTATAACTTAATCACCTGCAGCAGGAAGCTGACTGACACAGCTTGCACCAGCAGGGCCCTCTCCAAAGCCCCGGGGATACCCCGTTCCTGGCCTTGACCCTTCACCTTATGCTTCCCAGGGTTGCCTTTCTGTCCACTGATGTGAGCCTGAGCCCCATTGTTACCCTTGATGCCACCTTCTGCAACTGTACACAGCCAAATCCATCACTGTGTTCTATAGAAGTAGGTTTTCCTATTGGTTTTTTGAGTCACTCTGCAGCCCAGACTGGCCTCAAACTCAAGTGATCTCCCTGGCTCAGCTTCTTAAGTGCTGGGATTACAGGTGTGCACCACTGAGCCCAGCTCATGCACTGAAATTGTTCTTTTACTTTGGAGCTAGGATCATGTATGAGCTAGGATCATGTATTTCAACTTAATCCCCCCCCCCCCCCCAGATATTAAGAGGGCAGGGCCAGCGAGATAGCTCAGTGGTCTAGAGCGCTTGCGTAGGCAACCTTAGGCAATCGTAGGCACTGCAGTTCAATCCCTGGCACCATATGCTATGCCAGCCCTGCCCCCAGGGCAGGCTGAGCTGGCCATAATATACATACATACATACATACATACAGTTTAAAAATTTTTTTAAAAAAAATTAAGAGGGCAGAAATTAGCCAGGCATGGTAGTACAAACCTGTAATCCCAGAACTCTGGGAAGCTACGACAGGAGGATCACCAGTCAGAGCATAGTCTGAGTGATTTAGTAAGATCCTGTCTCAAAATTTAAAAAAAAAAAAAAAAAAAAAAAAAATTTAGACATGGTGGTGCATGCCTGTAATCCCAGTACTTGAACTCTCTCGACACTAGGTTACCAAGTGAGCTCAAGGCCAGCCTGAACTGCATGATTAGAACTTGACTCAAGAGGCCAGAGAAATAGCTCCATAGCACAAGTGCCTGCCTGCCAAGTGCAAGGTTGTGAGTTTGAACCCCGGTCCCCCCCCCCCCCCCAAAAAAAAAAAAGTCTCAAGAACACAAGAAAAAAAAAAAGAAAGATAGGGATGTGATTCAGCATGAAAGTTCTGGGTTCTATGCTCAGTATGAGGGGTTACAAAAAAAAAAAGGGGGGAAACAAAACCTAACCTAAGGGCCAGCAAGATAACTCAGGATTGAACCCTGATCCCTGTGCTTATCAGAGCAGGTGCTCAGTCCTCTGAGCTACCTCAAGTGATTCCCTTATTAAATAAGCATTTGAGGGCAGGCCAAATAGCTCAACAGATTAAAGCACCTGCAAGAAGGTGCAAGGACCGGGGTTCAATCCCTGGGCCTGTGTGCCAGCCCCACTCCCCACCCCCCAATGCGCTCAGATGGCATGGAGACTGGGCATGGTGGCATGTGCCTGCAACCCCAGCTCTTGGGCACCTGTAAACAGGCAGATCACTACGAGTCTGATCTAGTAGTGAGCCCCTGAATACTCTGTAAAACCCTCTCTAAAACTCAAAAATAAATAAATAAAACCAAATAAACAAGCATTTGAAGTTGGGCAAGGTCATGCCTACCTAGAATCCCTGATTCCACATAGGCTGAGGCACAGGAACCACAAAATTCCATGCAACTTAAGAAGATTCTGACTCAAAAACTGAAAAAGTACTAGATATGTAGCTCAGGCCTTCGAGATAGCTCAGCGGTCTAAAGAGCCTGCTTTGGAAAGCTTAGGCAACCATAGGGACTGCGGTTTGATCCCTGGCACCACCCCCAGGGCAGGCTGAGCCAGCTATAACATACATAAATAAATAAACAAAGCTAAAAAACAAAATACCACCCTGGAGGATGATAGATACCACTAGGTGAGTGATCACACTGAATGGCTGAGGACCTAACACAACATTCCCACTGTTTCATGCAATTCTCCTACATGAATGACATTTGTCCATCGACCTCACTGGTCCAAGCATAAAAATCCCAGCACATGCAGAAACGGATGAGAGGTCCCGTCTCTCCGTTATTACACTCAACTTTGATCTCACCTCAAGTGAGACAATGTCATTGGTCACATTAAGTTACAACTGGTCTTCCACATCCCCATGGTCCATGTCTGACAGTACTTTGTTCACAGAGGGAAAATGCTGTTTCCCATCTGTCCTAACTGAGGCAGCCTAATGACTGTCATCCAGGGGTTCACAGTCACATGGTTTGAGGCATGCATGGTAGAGGGTGCATGGGTCATAGGTGAATACCACATCATTTGATGTTAAGGGACAGCAGCATGCAAAGCCAGGTGTGGTGGCACTTTCTGTCACACCAGCACTCTGGGGTCCTGAGGCAGGAAGGTGGCAAATTCAGGCCCAGTTGGGCAATTTAGTGAGACCCTGTCTTTTTTTTTTTTTTGTGGGACCAGGGTTTGAACTCACAACCTTGCACTTGCCAGTCAGGCCCTTGTGCCACAGAGCTATCTCCCCAGCCCCTGAGACCCTGTCTTAAAAAACCACTGTGGGAGGAGCAGTTGGGAATATGGTCCATGTGAAGGCCCCAAATTTAATCCTCATTGCCTAAAAAAAAAAAGATTTACACATAAATTTATGTTTGAATACCAATACAAGGATATTCAGAAGATAGGCTTGCCTGTTAGCTCAGTTGTTTAAAGTGCCGCCTGGGCAAACTGGGCAAACGCAGTCAGTTTGATCCCCAACTGCACAAACCACACAGTACCTGCCCTTAAGGCAGCCTGAACTAGCCAAAAAAAAAAAAAAAAAAAAAAATCTTTCTCAACTTTTAGGCTGGCCACATAGCTCAGTGGACTAAAGTGCCTGCTTAGGTAAAGCACAGTGGCCAGGTTTGATCCCTGATTCCCAATCCCCAATCCCCAATCCCCGAATGCCTGCTGGCCTTGCCCACAAGTGTGCTGAGAGAGTGATTGAGACTGGGCGTGGTAGCGCATGCCTGCAATCCCAGCACTTGGGAGGCTGAAAATGGGAGGATCACTGGAGTCTGATCTACAGAGTGAGACTCTGTCGACACTGTAGCAAAAAAAAAAAAAAAAAAAGATATCCAGGAGAATATTTCTTTCTTTATTTCATTTTACTTCTGTATTTTTGAGACTGGGTCTTTCTATGCAGTTGAGGCTGGCCTGGCCTTGAGCTCTCTTTGTAGCCCAGGGTGGCGTCAAACTTATAATGATTCTTCTGCCTCACCTTCCCGAGTGCTGAGACTATAGGTATGTGCCACCACACCCGGTTCTTTCTTTCTTTCTCACACATGCTCTCTTTCATTTTTTTTTAAACTTTCTTTTTTTTTTTTTGCGGGATGGGGGATTGAACTCAGGCCCTTGTGCTTGCCAGGCAAGTGCTTATTCCACTGAGCTATCTCCCCAGGCCCCTCCTTCCTTCCTTCCTTCCTTCCTTCCTTCTTTCTTTCTTTCTCACTTTCTCTCTTTCTTTTTTTCTTTTATGGCCCTGGGGGTGGGGCTGGTGCAGCACGTGGTGCCGGGGATTGAACCCCGGTCTCTGCAGTGGCCCAAGCTTTCCTAAGCAGGCGCTTTAGACAGCTGAGCTATCTCTCTATCCCTCTTTCATTGTTTTTTTGAGACAGGGTCTCACTATATAGTTTAAATTGGCCTTGAACTCACTAGGCAGTCCAGGCTGACCTCAGTGAAAGTCCTGCCTCAGCCTCCCTAAGTACATGGACCCTTTACGCCATGTGTGTGGTTAAATACAACAAAGATCAGTTCAACCACTTTATGTCCATGAGGTGACACACAAGTAATCTTCCGCACAATGTGTATGGAAGCCAGAATGCCATGTTGTATGTGGTAAGAGTGTGGAATTTGTATTTGTAAGTACAAATTGTACTATGTAGCAGCACAAAGCAGACTTATTTTTGACAAACAAACCCAGCTGACTTACCCTTCCCTTACTACATGGGAAGGCCATGTTAAGAAGGTCCCTCTGGGTTCAACAGCCAGCATCTACCTTAAAATTAGCTTTCCACATGGACGCTTTTTAGGGATTAGGCAATTGGGGTTATTAAACTGCTAACCTAAGGGCACTTGCTGGTTGCTTAACAGGTAAATCAGAAGCTAAATTCCACCCACGCTGATTCCCTTTCCTGTCTCTTCCTCAACAATTATGTTCATAATAGGCTTTTTAAGACCAGGAATGGGGGGCCACATATTTGTAATCCCACCACCTGGGAGGTTGAGGCTGGAGGACTGAGGCAAATACGGGGCCAGCTTTAACTATATAGTGAAATCCTGTCTTAAAAAACAAAACAACTCAAATCTATTTCTGAGACATTCCCGACTTAATCTTCATACCCCACATAGACTTCAGCTTGCTTCTTGCTTTTCAAGCTGGCTTTGAGCTAACAGAAATCCTCCTGCCTCAGCCTCCTCCTTCTGAGCAGCCTCTGAAGAGCAGAGATTATAGGCGTGTGCCACCACACGTGCTGGCTTCTGCATCGGGGACAGTTTAGATCTAACTGCACTTTCTGTAGTTATTTGGTCTCATAATTACCCTCTTGTTTTCAGCTTCTACCACCAACAAGACAGCAGGACTGAGGTGAGAGATACCAAGACTTTCATGTCTCCCATGCCTCAAATCAGGACCTTAAAATGTGCTTAGCAAATGGAAATCCCGGGCATTATCACGAGGACATATTTCATAACACTCATCTTTTGTAGTCACATCTAGTATATTCAGAGCCACAGAAAAGTAGTAGAAAAGCAATAATTTTTCATCAACTTAACTACTTTTGAACCATGCAGGAGGAAAGACATTTAAATTCCAACTCTTTGCCTTCCAATGTCCCAGGAATTGGTTTTTAAAACAATCCTTAACATTAAAAATATTTTAGAAAACAGAAGTTGAAAAGGCTTGCAGGGTGTTCACAAGTCCAACGATAATAACAAATTGATTTTAGCAGCAGAAATTGAAATATGATACCTGGAGCAGCATTGAAACCCAGCTGCAAACAAACGTCTATATCTTTGTGTCTGCACAAAATCAACTTCAAGTCATTTTAAAATATTCCATCTGAAAAAAGTCTGTACGCAATCTAGTTAATATGCATTTTTTTTGAAGTGAGTGTATCATAACGACAATCTGTCGCTTTTGCATACAAATAAAACCACTTCATCTTTTACTTCCAAGGCTTGAAGAAACCAGAAGATGTTTTAAAAAAGAATAAACACGTCGCTTCTGCTTATTAAATAACCTGGGATGCTAAGAGGTTGGATATATGATTCCAATATGCTATATACACACAGTCAAACTCAAATCATAAAAACCTTTTTCAATGTTAATGAAGTAAACTAGCTCTTAGAGGACTTGTTTAAAATTTGGGCAACTATTCTTCATTTAGTACAAGGCAAGTATTGTCTTTTCTATTATTTTATTTATTTATTTGTTTGTTTTTTTAAGACACAGTGTTGCCGTATAGCTCAGGCTGCTAATGAACTAACTACATGGCCCAGGCTGGCCTCGAACTTGGGGAATCCTTCTGCCCCAACTCCCGAGGCAAGCATTTTATTTTACTTATTTATCATTTTGAGACAGGGTCTCACTATGCAGTTCAGGATTGCCTTGAACTCACTTTTGTAGGCTAGGCTGGTCTCGAATTCACACCAATCGTCCGGCCTCAGCCTCCCAAGTGCTGGGATTACAGGGATGTGTGAGGCAAGTATTTTAGATGGGATCAATTAGGAACTTTTTGGTTAGCAAATACAGTTAAAATAGTTGTTACACTAGTAATTTATTTATTTTTATTTATTTATTTTTGGACGTAGCAGGGATTGAACTCAGGACCT
>PVKN010006399.1:16412-28691 GCA_004027915.1 Capromys pilorides
AAAAAAAAAAAAAAAAAAAGACTAAATAATATTGGTTATTAGAAAAAAAGATAGTGCTACTGCTATAAAAATGCAAAGCAACACCTATAATCCCAGCACTAGGGAGGTTGAGGCAAAAGGATCACCGTTGAATTCAAGGCCAGACTCAACTACATAGGGAATTCAAGACCAACCTGAACTGCATTTACAGACACTGACTCAAAAAAAGGCAAAGCTAAAGACAGTTCACACCAGAATCTTAAGTACCTATATACTAAGGACTCTGAAGTTTATCGATCTACAAAGTCCGATCTTTTGGCAGAGTGTTGAGGCAGAAATACAATACAATGTTACCGCATTCTTGGCTAACAAAGAGAATATCAAATTAGTCTGAAAAGTCTTTTCTGACAAAATAATGAATTCTACCCTTTCCCCTCCAAGCGGGGACCTTTTCGGGAACTGAGGGACAAGCTGCACTAGAAAAGTGAGACAGGAGTGAGAAGTGAGGAGAGACAGCAAGGTAGCAAAACTGGTACCTCCGGCCCCTTTGATGCTGTACGGACTGACAAGCCGTTTGCATGAAAATAATTCCCTTCAGTTCTGGGAACTCGAGGATCTCCAGGTAGTCTTGAACAACCTTCCAGTCTGGGATCACGTAATGAGTAACGTCACTGGACAGGAGCTTCCCATCTGAAACATAACCAAGGGTACGTAAGAAATTCCACGGCCATGGCCATTTTCAAACCCAGTCTACTACTATTTCAATGTCACATGGTCACGGTGCCCCCTGTGCTAAGTAACTTCAGATCTGCATTCTACCATAATTGTTTTAAAAGACAGCACACATCTACATTGGTAGAGGGTCTGGGGAGATAGCTCAGGGGTACAAATGCCTGCCTGGTTAAGTGCAAGGTCCTGAGTTCAATCCCCGGTTCTGCAGAAATAAAAATTAAAAAAATAAAAAAATAAATACATTGGTAGAGGTCTCGAGTCTGGGGAAATTCAGCCCTTTCTGACCTTTGAAGCTGTGATACATAGCTCAATGTGGCTTACGGTGTTGCCAATGGCTCAGGAGGATGGTGATGAACTTTAAAAACAAGTATATTTACTTGCAGCAGAAGCTGAGTATTCTGTGTAAACTCACTACTATGCACCCACGTTCAAACAGACACTCCAAAAAACATGTGCACTAAAACCACTCGCGTGCGGCCGGCACGTTCAAGTCCGTTTCGTTTCCGGCCTCTGCGAGACGCCCACAGGACAGAAGTGCGCGTAGAGATGCTGAGCCACACCCCGGGGAGGGACTGGGCTCTTGTAGCCGCGAGCTGCTGCGTCGAGTCGGAGCTGAACTAGCCACGGGCCTGAGGCCCCGCCCCCGAAGCGACAGGGGAAGGGACGGCCACCTGCGCCCGGTGGACACAGCCTGGGGTGCAGGCGCGCAGCGGCCCCACCCGCGCTCCCGACCTCCCGGGGCAGCAGGAACCTGGCTCAGCGCCTGGCCCCGCCACACGGCCGCGCCGGTTCCCGAGGCCTCGGGGTGCGCAGCCAGGCGGCCTCTGCAGGGCGCGCCGCTCTCCCCAGGGCTAAAAGGGGCCGCGGGGCGCTGGGCCTCGGGTCCCCACGGGCGGCAGGGCGGAGCCACCGAGGGGCCGCGGCCCGCTCGCCCGCTCCTCGCACCCTGCTCCCGCGCCCCCCGCCCCCTCCTCCGCCCCCTCCCGCGCCGCGCACCCGCGCTGCAGGCGGCCGGCCGCGCGCACAGCGGGCTGTGGCAGGGCACGCGCGCCCGCAGGTAGTGCTCGCGCACGAGGCGCAGCGTCCGGCCGCGGAAGGTCCGCAGCAGCAGCACCTTCTCCCGCTTCTGCAGCATGGCGGCGACGAGGGCGGCGGAGCGCGGAGCGCCGAGGGCGCAGGCCGCGGCGCAGGCGGGGCGAGGCCCCGGAATCAGGCCCGCCCCTCGGCCCCACGCCCTGCCCCTGCCGGGCCGGCGGGCCGAAACCGCCCCAACGGCCGCCGCAGCCCTGATCCGAGCCCGCCCTCCGCCCTCTGCCTGCCCCGCGCGCCCAGCCCACCCCGACCCAGGGACTCGAGGCACCGCGCAGAAGCTGGTTTCGAGGCCTGGCGCGGTGTGTGTGTGCGTGTGCGCGTGAAGGGGAGTTTGGAGCGCGGGGAAGACTGATCACATTTTGGGGTGTACCCCCAGGACCCTATGGGAAAGGGCTGCCTCCTCAGTAGAGATTAGCGGTGGTTTTCCTGGTGGCTATATCTAGATGAGCTGAATCAGGACCAGGCTTTTTTTATTTATTTATTTATTTGTTTGCTTGCTGTGTTGGTTTGTTTATTTATTTATTTTGTGGCTGGCCCAGCCTGCCCTGGTGGTGGGGCTGGCGCAGCATGTGGTGCCGGGGATCGAACCCTAGTCCCTGCAGTTGCCTGAGCTTTCCTAAGCAGGCGCTTTAGACCACTGAACCATCTCGCCGGCCCCCAGGCTTTTTTTTTTTTTTTTTTTTTTTGCTTTTTACAACAGTACTTGTTGAAACCTGGCCTGGTGCCACAAGCCCATAATCCCAGCATTTAGGAGGCTGAGGCAGGAGGATTGCTGCGATTTCGCGACCAGTAGTAAGCTACACACTGAGTTCAAGGCCAGCCTGAAGTACATGAGGAGACCCTGGCATAAACAACCAAACACATACTTGTTTTCCCCAGGATACATGTAATCGCTATGTACTGCAAACATGTACCAATAAAAAAATAAACTTGGGGGAGGGAGAAGAAGGATGGTGTAAAGAGAGGATAAGAAGTGCTGTGTGCCTGTACCAGCTCCCCAGGATGAATTTAATCAGTATGTACTGCAAACATGGACTGGTAAAAATATAAGGTCCTTCCAAACTATAAAATATATATATACATATATTTTAAAATGTGCTTGTTTTGGCTGGGCGTGGTGGCGCATGCCTGTGATCCTAGCACTTGGGAGGCTGAGGCAGGAGGATCGATGTGAGTTCGAGACCAACCTGGGCTACAAAAGTGAGCTGAAGGCCAGCCTGAGCTGAATAGTGAGACCTTGTCTCAAAAAGACAAAAAAAAAAAAAAAAGAAAAAAGTACTTGTTTTAAACTTATTTTAATTTTTTTTAAATTTTATTTATTTGTTTGCTTGTTTGTTTCTTTATTTACTTATTTTATGGCTGGCTCAGCCTGCCCTGGTGGTGAGGCTGGCGCAGCATGTAGGGCCGAGGATTGAACTGCAGTCCCTGAAGTTGCCTGAGGTTTCCTAAGCAGGCGCTTTAGACCACTGAACCATCTCGCCGGCCCAAAGGATGATTTTTTTTTTTTTTTTTTGGTGGAACCGGGGATTGAACTGAGGCTCTTGTGCTTACCAGGCAAGCACTTATTCTACTGAGCTATCTTCCCAGCCCAAACTTACTTTAAATTTTAAGACATGTCAGCGTTCTAATGCTGAAGATACAGTGGAAAGGAGTCCGTACTTCTATAGCATTTATGTTCTCGGTTTGAGTGATTTAGCTAGGGCCGGTCTCAAAAGAAAAAGCGAAGGACAAAGTTCATCATGAAAGGGCTGGTGAGATGGCTTTGCCGTCTAAAGTGCATGCGTCGGGAAGTTGAGGCCACCGCGCAGGGACCGCGGCTTGATCCCAGGCCCCACATGCTGCGCCGCCCCCAACCCCCCAGGGAAGGCTGAGCCGGCCATAACACAAACAAGTAAGTAATGTGGTTGAAGAAAATAAAATAAACTTAAAAAAAAAAAGTTCATTATGAAGGACCTGTATTTAATTCCACTGTCAAACAAACAAAAAGCCAGGTGTGGTAGCGCATAGCCAGGACTACATAGCAACTTTGGGGTGAGATGAAGCCCTGTCTCAAGAAGATAAATAAATAAGAGCAGATCTGGGCATGGTCGTGCACACCTGTAATCCTAGCACTCCAGAGGCTGAGAGAGGCAGACCAGAGGCCAGCCTCAGCTTATTAGTGAGTTCAAAGCCAGCTTGAACTACATGAGACTCTGTCTTTAAAAAAAAAGCAAAGGAAAACCATATTGCCTTACCACTGATATAATCAAAACATACTCTGATTATTTTTGCCTTTTGACAAAGGTACTCATTCTTTATGTCACACACCAAATACTCAGCAGCTTTGCACATCCGAGGTGTGGGGTGTTGGGATCCCCATTTTACAGACCTAAAGGCTGTGTGGCTGAGGCTACCTCGTTATTAAGTGTTAGATCAGTGCTCATGGCTGAGACCTCAGCCGGTTGTTCAGTGGTCACAGGTGAAGACGCATCAGGGACCTCCCGGGCTGCTGAAGCGAGCCCACTTGGGCTGCTTTGTCCCTTCACACTCCAGAATGTGGACGAGGCGGTGCCAGCCCTCAGAGGGCTTCCAGCTGCACCAGGCAGGCCTGCAGTGCGACAACCAAGATGGAGCTGCACAAATAGGAAAAGCACGTGGGCCAGAGGGCAGGAAGAGGGCACTTGCCGAGAACCCAGGGGACAGCTAACCAAATTTGTTCCCAATATGAAAGCATCATAAGCTGGGCTTGGTGACACATGCCTGTAATCCCAGCACTTGGGAGGCTAAGGCAGGAGGATTGGTGTGAGTTCAAGACCAGCCTGGGCTATAAAAGTGAGTTCAAGGCCAGCCTGAACTGCATAGAGACCCTGTCTCAAAAAGACAAGAAAAAAAAAAAAAAAAAAAAAAAAAAAAAAAAAAAGACAAAAAATAAAAGCATCATAGAATATGTCAACCATTATTAATCAGCTATTCTTGTTTTGAAAATCTTTAGCATATGTGTTGTTGTATGTTACCCTGTTTCTGTCTTTGTGATATTTGATCTTGTTGTTTTTGTTCTTGAAAATAAAATTAAATTAAAAAATAAATAAATTTTCAAAATATAAAAAAAAATAAAATAAAAGCATCACAGAACCATCTATGATGCACTCCAAAGTGCCTGCTTCCATTTTTCATGTCTGATTGTATGGGGGACAGCTCTGGTGAATTAATCTCCCCTTACTCGCTCTCTTGAGCTGGGCTTGGTGGAGCCGCCTGTAAATCCAGCACTCAGGAGGCTGAGGCAGGAGGACTGTTGTAAGTTCAAGGCCAGCCTGGGCTACAAAGTCAGGTGAAAGCCAACTGAATCCATAGTGAGACCCTGTCTCAAAAGGACCAAAATTAAATTAAATTAAAAATAATCTCTCTCGAGTACTTTGTAGCTTCTAGCTTTCCCCAAGTTGGGACAAATAATTTTTCAAAAAATAGAATATGTCTGGGTTTCCATTGAGGTTTGTTTTCATCAGTATTTTAAATATTCCAAGGTCCATTTTGTTTTGTTTTGTTTTGTTTTTTTAATTTTATTTATTTATTTATTTGTTTGCTTGTTGTGTTTGTTTGTTTATTTATTCATTTTGTGGCTGGCTCAACCTGCCCTGGTGGTGGCGCTGGCGCAGCATGTGGTGCCGGGGATCGAACTGCAGTCCCCGCAGTTGCCTGAGCCCTCCAAGCAGGCGCTTTAGACCACTGAACCATCTCGCCGGCCCCCAAGGTCCATTTTGAGCAGCTCTTTTGCTTGAGTTGTAGTGATATTGTATGAATGTTTTTAGTTTTATTCATTCATTTAAATGTTTTAAATGTATTTAGTACAAGATCTCACTACACAGATTGGACTTGTAGTGATCCTCCTGTTTTCAGCCTTTCAAGCGCTGGCATTACAGGTGCTCGACAACATGCCCAGACTCAGTTGCCATCTCAGCGCACACTGGGGGGGGGGTCTGGCATGGCATGCCAGGGATTAACCCCAGTGCCTGCATCTGCCTAAGCAGGCACTTTAGTCCACTAAGCTATCTGGCCGGCCCTATTCATTTAAGTTTTGAAAAATCTTTTATTTATTAATTTGGGACAGAGTCTCACTACATAGCTCAGACTTGTAGTGATCCTCCTGTCTCAGCCTCGCCAGTACTGGGATTATATGCATGTACCACCATGCCTGATTCTGGGGCTGCCACGGTGTGGCATGTGGTACTGGGGATTGAACCCAGCTCCGTGAGCTTGGCACGCAGGTGCTTAGACTGCCAAGCTACCTCCCCAGCCCTGAGATGGCTTTTCATAGCATGATCTCTTCATTCTTAGAACGTATTATCTAACATGAACATTTGGTTGGTTGGTTTGTTTCAAAGGCCATCTGATGCCTATTGACTGAAAAAAGGTGTCTTTATCAGTGAGAATGTGCTAGTTTATGTTGCAGTAACACAACTCAAAAAGTCTGTGTTTAAGACAACAGAGTTGCCAGGTGTGGTGGCGCACATCTGTAATCCCAACACTTGGGAGGCTGAGGCAGGAGGATGTCTGCAAGTTGGAGACCAGCCTGGGCTACAATGTGAGCTCAAGTTCAGCCTGAACTGCATAGCGAGAGCCTGTTTCAAAAAGACAACAGAGTTGTGCAGGTGTCAAGAGGCTTGCTCAGCCTTTCCCCCAGACCTGGGCTGGTGAAGGCTCTCTGAAACTGTGATGATCATCGAGAACGGAGAGAGCGCCCCACACTGGCAATTAAAAGTTCAGTCCGGAAGTCTTGTGTGTTACTTCCACCCTGCCAGAATGAGTCATGGGGTCGCAGACCACTGAGTAAGGGCGGGGCGGGCCAGGAAGTGCATTCACACTTCCGGTTCAGACAGCGAAGTGCTGAAGCCCTTTGGGCAGGATCAGTAAGCTTGAGGAATGTCTGAGGCGAGACCAAGAGCAAAATACAGTTTCTCCGATACTTGCAATGGAGACACTTAGAAAACAACTTAGTGAGGAGCAAAAGAAATAGAGGTCCAGGAATTAAGAAAGAGTCCACAGGAAAAACTAGAACTACATAGTAAGACCCTATAAGAAAGAAAGAAAGAAAGAAAGAAAGAAAGAAAGAAAGAAAGAAAGAAAGAAAGAAAGAAAGAAAGGAAGGAAGGAAAGAATAAAAGAGGCTGGCGAGATGGTTCAGTGGTCTAAAGCGCCTGTTTAGGAAAGCTTTGGCAACTGCAGGGACTGTGGTTCAATCCCTGGCACCATATGCTGTGCCAGCCCCGCCCCCAGGGCAGGTTGAGCCAGCCTTAAAAAAAATAAAAACCAAAAAAAAAAAGAATTATCCTGGAAAGGTGGACACCCACTTGGGACCCCCCCTCTCTTGGACAGGAGCTTTCTTTCTCTTAATAAATATATTCTGCTCATAAAAAAATAATTATCCTAGAAAGTAGTACAGTGCATTCAGAGACTTACTGTACTTTTTTTTTTTTTTGACTTTTTGAAAAGGGTCTCGCTATGCAGTTCAGGCTGGCCTTAAGCTCACTTTTGTAGACCAGACTGGTCTCGAACTCACACTGATCCTCCTGCATCTGCCTCCCAAGTGCTGGCATTACAGGCGTGCGCCACTACACCCGGCTTACTGTACTTTTATGTGTGTTTTTTTCTTTCTTTTCTTTTTTCTTTTGCTTTATTTACGTTATGGCCCATGTGCATTTTTGGTTTTTTTCTACATTGTATCTTTGTGTCAAAGCTGTATAAGATTCACTTCATTGGACTTATGAATGAGTCCAACTTACGAATGTTCTCCTGGAATGGAAGGAGCTCACGCATCAGGAACTTACTGTAGAGCCAGCGAGATAGCTCAGTGGTCTAAAGCACCTTCTTAGGCAACCGCAGGGACGTGGTTCGATCCCTGGCACCACATCCTGTGCCAGTCCCACCCCCAGGGCAGGCTGAGTCGGCTATAACATAAATAAATTAATTAAGTTTGAAAAAAAAGGAACTTACTGTACACTGAATTCCCCATTGTTAATGGTGCCATGGTTGTTCTGAATTGCTTTTTATTTTTATTTATTTATTTATTTAGTCTTTTTGAAACAGGGTCTTGCTATGCAGTTCAAGCTGGCCTTGCGTTCACTTTTTGTAGTCTAGGCTGGTTCTCGAACTCACACCAATTCTCCTGCCTCAGCCTCCCAAGTGCTGGGACTATAGGCGTGCCCCATCACGGCCTGGTCTGAATTGCTTTTTACTGTGTGCCGATATCCGGTCTTTGTATCACCTGCAGTATTGTGGTTGGTTTTCTCTTTCCTGTGTGGTGCTGAAATCAGTCCCCGTCAAATGTTATGCTAAGAAAACTTAAAATATTTGGAGTATAAAACACCAGAACCTAACCAAATGCAAGGACATACCACGGGAAGGCCCAGCCTAACCAACGTGGAGGTCTCCACGGCAGGTCCAGCGTTTCTTTACCCCAGCTGATCTTTAGCTTACAGAGCAAAACAATAGAAATAAGATAGCAAGGCAAGATGGTGTCTCCCCCAAGACCCTTACCCCCAAAAGCGGATCTTATGGACACCAAGGCAAAGGACTCAAGGGCCGGCCAGATAGCTGAGCGGATTAAAATGCCTGCTTAGGCAGGCACAGGGACTGGGGTTCTATCCCTGGCATGCCTTGCCAGCCCCCCTCCCCCCCTCAGCGTACGCTGAATGCTGAGCTGGTGACTGAGATTGGGTGTGGAGTCATACTCCTGTAATCCCAGCACTTGGGGAGGCTGAACACAGGAGGATTCCTATGAGTCCAATCTGTGTAGTGAGACCTGTAGACCCTGTACTAAATATATAAAATGAAAAAAAAAAAAAAAGGCAAAAGACTCAAACACCACATGGTTAAAATACTTGAAGAGATAAAAGAAGAAACATAGAGGCAGAGGTCTAAGATGTTCAGTAAACTCAAAAAGAGCTAAACAGGCAAAGGAGTTCATCAATAAAGTCTCAGAAGAAGCTGGGGAAGAGATGAAGACCAAACCACCTGAATTAAGCAAGATGATGCGGAAAAAGGAATGGCAACTTAGGAAAAGTTAGAAGGGACAAAGAGAAGGTGAACAGAGGTCGATGATAGGAAAAATTCAGTGGAAAGCGTTGGCGTCAGACTGGACGGACTGTGCAGACAGCATCAGACCCAGAAGGCAAGATGGGGAGAGTGCATCACACGCGCAGTGGTGCCCTAAGAATGACAAGACACCAGGCGAGCACACTCCAAAGGGAAAGACAGAATGGTCCCTCAGAATGACAGGAACAAAGGAAAAATTAGAAAACGATTCAGAAGGTATAAAAAATGAATTCTCTAAAATCAGAGCTGAGAATTTTCCAAATCTAAGGAAAGAATTCAGTATTCAAGCAGAAGAGGCATAGAGAACCCCAAATAAACATGGTCAGGGCAGAACCTCTCTCCAACGCATAACCAAAATTCCAGAACCAAATAAAAGGGGTGAATGCTAAAGCTGTTAGAGGGGCCGGGGAGACAGCTCAGTAGAATAAGTGCTTGCCTGGCAAGCACAAGGTCCTGAGTTCAATCCCTGGTACTGCAAACAATAAATAAATAAAATAAATAAAAGCTGTGAAAGAAAAACACCCAGTACCCAATAAAGGCAGGGTCATCAGAGTAACCACAGGTTTCTCAGCCTACACCTTAGAGGCCAAGAGGGCCTTTAGCAAAGCTTTTCACACCCTAAAAGAAAACAGTCGTTGCTGGGCATGGTAGTACATGCCCACAATCCCAGCACTGGGGAGAGTGAGGCAGGATGATCACTGTGAGCTCAGGGCCAGCCTGGACTACATAGCAAGAGCTTGTCTCAAACAAAAACAAAAACACTCTCACATTATATCATGTACAGGGATAGATTCTCCATGAGGAATGTGATCATTATGAATATTTACTGTGTACCAACAAAATTAATTAAAAGAGAAAGAATTAAGATGTGTTATGTGTCTGTACAAATTCCACAAGGAACAGAAATGTTGTGTACTGCAAATGTGTACTAATAAAAAATTGGGGGAACTAAAGATTTTTTTTTTGCAGGACTGGGGTTTGAACTCACGACCTTGCACTTGCCAGGCAGGCACTTGTGCCACGGAGCTATCTCCCCAGCCCCACTAAAGATTTTCTGTGACAGGGGCTGGCGAGATGGTTCAGTGGTCTAAAGTGCCTGCTAAGGAAAGCTCAGGCAACTGCAGGGACTGCGGTTCCATCCCCGGCACCACATGCTGCGCCAGCCCCACCACCAGGGCAGGCTGGGCCAGCCACAAAATAAATAAAGAAAGAAACAAACAAACACAACAAGCAAACAAATAAATAAAATTTAAAAAAAAATTAAAAAAAAAAAAAAAAAGATTTTCTGTGACAGAGAAACCCTAAATAAATATATGACCCTTACTACTGATTTGCACTCCCTTATTGAAAGGGGTAGTTAATGTTTACATTTTTTTCCACTCTCACCTTTTTAAGTTTTTATAACTTTTGACCAATTTTGCATCTCTATATCTGCAAGCCTGAGGGCCGGCGAGATAGCCCAATGGACTGAGCACCTGCTTTGGTGAGCACAGAGGTCAGGGTTTGATCCCCAGTCCACACACTATGTCAGCCCTGCCCCTTGAGGTGCACTGAACAGCGAGCACATCTGGGTATCGTGGGGTACACTTGTGATCCCAGTGCTTGAGGAGGCTGAAAACAGGAGGATCACTTCAAGTCCAAGCTGCATAGTGAGACCCTGTAGCAGATACATAAAAATGAAAAAAAAAAAAAAAAAAAAAAAAAAAAAAAAAAAAAAAAAAAATATATATATATATATATATATATATATATATATATATATATGTTAGTCTGAACAACTAATTTGAAGGTGACAATATGCAATGTAAAAAATAAAAATCATTGTTGAATTCCTATCATTTTGTTTAGTGAAATTGTGTATTCTTTCTTTCTTTCTTTCTTTCTTTCTTTCTTTCTTTCTTTCTTTTTTACTCTTTTTAAAAATAAATTTAAAAAATACATCCATCCCCCCGCCCCACCAAAAAAATAAAATAAAATAAATAAATAAAGAAAAATAAAAATACATTCATCCATCCATGCCCACTACACCAGCATTGCAGGAAATACTCAGTGGAATCCTAGACAGAGACAGGGAGGCCACCAGCACTGAAGCGCCCAAAGGGAAGTACATATTTGCCTGGGAGCAGAGTTAAATGAAAGGAAAAATAAAGGAATCAGCACTGGAAAACTAACGCCATGGCAGAATTCAATAAAACACCTGACAGTGCGCTCCAACAATCCCTCTCCTTGTCAACCATCTCCACTTCCCACACAAAAGACACAGAGTGGCAGATTGGATAAAAATGCAATCAAAGTTGCCTACGGAGACACCCCTGACCCTAAAGGAAGGGCATACACTGAAATGGAAAGATCGAAAATGATGCTCCGTTCAAGGGGAGCCTGGAAACAAACAAGCATGTGTTTTACTTGTGGGCAGAGCAGGCTTCAAGCTAAAATAGGTCAGAGGAGAGAAAGAGTTTTAGGACATACTGGTAAAAGGAATATTTCAACAAGTGTTATAAATATCTGTAGACCAAATGGCAATGGACTCAGTTTTTTTCTTTTATTTTTTGAGACAGGATTTTGCTGTGGAGGTCAGGCTGGCCTTGAACTCACTATGGGCCAGGCTGTTCTCACACTTGCATGTGGTCCTCCTGACTCAGCCTCTTTCATGTGTGCGATACCACACCCAGGGGTTGTTACAGGGTTTCACCACGCAGCTCGCACTCTTGGGGATCCTCCTGGTTTCTGCCTGCCCAGCGATAGGATTACAGGCATGCACCACCACCCCCGGACTCTGGCTGGCTCAGCCAGCCCTGGGGGCAGGGCTGGGCTGGCATGTGGTGTCCCTGTGCTTTGCCTAAGCTTGCTAAGCAGGCGCTTTAGTCTACTGTGCCATCTCATTGGCCCCCAGTGCACCCAATTTCTAAAAAAAAAAAAAAAAAATTACTATACCTAAGAGGACAGATAGGGGCTGGCAAGATGACTCAGGGGTCTAAAGTGTGGTCTAAAGACCACGTGCTGCGTCAGCCCCACCCCCAGGGCAGACTGAGCCAGCCATAATAAAATAAGTAAGTAAGTAAGTAAATAAATAAATGGAATATTTAAAAAAAATGAGCTGGGCATGGTGGTGCCCGCCTGTAATCCCAGAACTTGGGAGGCTGAGGCAGGAGGATTGGTGTGAGTTCAAGACCAGCCTGGGATACAAAAGTGAGCACATAGGAGGCTGAGGCAGGAGGATCAGTGTGAGTTCGAGACCAGCCTGGGCTATGAAAGTGAGCTCAAAGCCAGCCTGAACTGCATAGCGAGACCCTGTCTCAAAAAACAAACAAACAAACAAAAAGAATTGAAATAATCTAGTGTACACTACTGCATCATAGTGGAATGAAGCTAGAAATCAACAGTAAAAGAAGCTATAGAAATTATTCA
>PVKN010006400.1:0-28598 GCA_004027915.1 Capromys pilorides
AAAAAAAAATTCTTACTCTCAAATTATAATGCAAAAGTGGTGTACTGTTCTACCATGGACCCTTAGTTTCAGTCTCTATTCAAAATTGCAAGCACAGGATGGTGGTACACATCTGTAATCCCAGCACTTAGAAGGCAGAGACAGGACATGAATTTGAGGCCATTCCAGGCTACATAGTTTTTTCGGAACTGAGAATTGAACTTAGGCCCTTCCACTTGCCAGGCAAGTGCTTATTCTACTGAGCTATCTCCCCAGCCCCTCCAGGCTACAATATAAGTTCAAAGCCAGCACCAAACAACATAGCAAGAAAGACCTATCTCATAATACCAAGATAAATAAAATTTTTTTCAAAATTACCAACTAACTTATAGAGTAGTATTCATACAAAGTGATTCATTATTCCATTACAGTAGTGTTAGTATTGGCTAAAATTTGGACACAACCCAAGTAACTATCTTAGAGAAATGGCTAACTAAATTATACATTACAATAAAATTATTTAAAAATAAGAACAGGCCAAGCTGGGCCATGGTGGCGCACATCTGAAGTCCCAGCACTTGAGAGGCTGAGGTAGGAGGATTGTCGTGAGTTCAAGACCAGCCTGGGCTACAAAATGAGTGCAAGGCCAGCCTGAACTGCATTACAAGACTCTATTTCAAAAAGACAAAGAAAAACAAAAACAAATAAAAATAATAACAATTGTTCCATGTGGTGGAAGCCCATAGTCCCAAGTGCTCTAGAAGGCTGAGGCAGGAGGATCAGAAATTTAAGCATAACCTGAGCAACTTATTGACTTAGTAAGACCCTGTTTAAAAAAACAAAACTAAAAGCACAATTTAAAAGACATACTAAGGATATAAGGCCATGTGAAGGCACTGGCTTCAATGTCTGGTGCTGCAAAAAATAGAACAGAACAGAACAAAACAAAATGAAACAAAACAAAATGCAAGAACCTTCTTTATGATGTGAATCAGAATGGTTTCCAAGGAGAAGGCCAGGCTGTAGAATAACTGCACATGCTGCCATGGTGGTGGGGAGCAAGACTAACACAGAATACCACACACCTTCTTTCTGTTTGCAGTACTGGAGGTTGGACGCAGGGCCCCGGATGCACTGGGCAAGGGCCATTCCCCTGAAGACAAGCTTGGGCGCAACCAAACATGTGTTCTGATACACATGTGCACTCTCTGGAACGGGACCTAAGAGACTGGAATTCTTGCACTTCTCTTTCCTCTAGAAAGAGGCATTGGACAATGGAGGATAGAGTGAAAGGGATTCCACACCGCGCATCTTCTTAAATTTTGAACCAAAGTCCCTACTCTAAATAAAATGAATACTTTAGGACTTTGTTTTTATTTTTTGTTTTTCATTTCTTTTTTGGCAGGCTCAGGCTGCCTTAAGGGTGGC
This sequence comes from Capromys pilorides, assembly GCA_004027915.1. Lineage (NCBI taxonomy): Eukaryota > Metazoa > Chordata > Mammalia > Rodentia > Capromyidae > Capromys > Capromys pilorides. Next base: position 1,408 of record PVKN010006400.1, read on the forward strand.
TGGGTAAGGCTTGTGGAGCTGGGGATCGAACCTCGGTCCCCTGTGACTGAATGTGTTTGCCTGAACAGGTGCTTAATCAAGTGAGCTAAGCCGCAGGCCCCCTAAAATTAATACTTCAAAGAGAAAAATACAACAAATCAGTTGGTTTTTTTAAATTAATGAAACCTCTCCTCCCTTATTTGTTGAAGTGGCCTTACGATGTAGTCCGGGCTAGCCTGGAAGCACAGGCACGCCTGAAACTCCTAGTACTCCTGCCTCAGCCTCCTGAGTACTGGCTGGCATTACAGGAATATGCCACCACAGCCAGCTAAGGAAGCTCTTCCTAATCTAGGAGCTAGAGAAGGGAGATCATTGTAACTTGCCTGCACTGTCTCTGTAGGTTTAATCCCCTCCTGTCTTTGGTGCAGGAGATTTAACCAGGGCCTTTGCACATTCTCAGTCCTTTACCTTTTTTTTTTTTTTTTTGTCTTTTTGAGACAGGGTCTCCCTATGCAATTAAGGCTGGCCTTGAACTCACACCAATCCTCCTACCTCAACCCCCAAAATACTGGGATTACAGGCATGCACCACCACACCCGGCAACTATTTTTTATTTTGAGTCAGAATCACACTAAATTGCCCAGGCTGGCTGGGTTCAAATGAGTAATGCTCCCGCCTCATCCTCCCAGACTACTAGGATTACAGTTTGCACCACCATGCCCAGCTTCAACTTTTTTTTTGGGGGGAGGGGGGGCTGGTTGAGGCTGCCTTAAGGGCGGATGTGGGGATTGAACCACCATTCCCTGTGCTTGACTGGCATTGCCCATGCAGGTGCTAAAACCACCTAGCTAACCCGAAAGCCCCTCTCAATTTTTTTGTCAACATAAGATTTTTAAGAAGAGCTTGGCTGGATGTGCTGGTATTTGCCTCGGCACTCAGGAGGCTGAGGCAGGAGGATGGGCTACAAATTTGAAGCTAGCCGGGGCTACACAGTAAGTTTAAGGCCAGCCTGAACTAAATAGCTAAATCCTGTAAAAAAGAAAGGAAGAAAGGGAGAGAGAGAGAGAGAGGAATAGGAAAGGAAGGAAAGGAGGGAGGGAGGGCCAGCTGGTAAGTGGTGCTCACCCATAATCTCAGTTACTTGGAGCATTCACCCTTGAAAATATTTAGAGAAGACACCGAGAGAGCTCAAGTTTAGATTTTAATTCCCATCAATACGAAAGAACAAAAAAAGAAAAGAAAAGGAAAAGGAAAGAGGAAGAAAAGTTTGGATTTTGAAATAATTTGCTTGGCAAACTCCTGCAAAGAACAATCCTGTCCTACACTCACAACAAGGTATTTCCTCCGTGGAGGTCTGGCAAGAATCCTTTAAAGACCAGGCGTGGTGGTGCATGCCTATAATCCCAGCATTTGGGAGGCTGAGGCAGGAGGATTGGTGCAAGTTTGAGACCAGCCTGGGCTTCAAGGCCAGCCTAAACTGCATAGCAAGACCCTGTCTTAAAAAACACAGAGAGAGAGAGAGAGAGAGAGAGAGAGAGAGAGAGAGAGAGAATCCTTTAGAATAAGGTGAGTAAGGTGTTGTATGGGGAGAGGGATGATATATATATATATATTTGTATGCATAGATAGATAGATATATCCTGACCCTACTGCAATTCATGACATATTATCCTAAATTTTTAAAGGTGCAGTTAGCCTCCTCTACAAAGAATCATAACAGCTGCCTCTTCTGCCATCCTGGGCTATTGTAATGAGCACAAGATAACAAGGATACAAAAGCCCTGTTAAAAGTACAGTAGAAAGCACTAGCAGTGCATGAAGTAACACCTGTAATCCCAGCTACTCAGAAAGCTGAGGCAGAAGGATCAAAAGTTCAAGACTAGGGGCCGGCGAGATGGTTCAGTGGTCTAAAACGCCTGCTTAGGAAAGCTCAGGCAACTGCAGGGACTGCGGTTTGATCCCCGGCACCACATGCTGCACCAGCCCCACCACCAGGGAAGGCTGAGCCGGCCATAAAATAAATAAACAAACAAATAAATAAATATTTAAAAAATTAAAAATAAAAATAAAATCAATAAAACAAAAATTAAAAAAAAAAAAAAAAAAAAAAAAAAAAAAAAAAAAAAAAAAGCCATGCACAGTAGTACATGTGGAGGAAGAGGCAGGAAGATGGCCCTGAGTTTGAAGCTTATTAGTGAGTTCAAGGCAAGTATCAACTACACAGCAAGACTCTATAAATAAATAAACAAACAAACAAATATTTTAAAAGGCTGAGGGTTTAGGCAGAGTCCCCAGGGTTCAGTTCCTAGTTCTATAAAAAACCAAAATTACAAGGTACTAAAAAAAAACAAAAACAGGGGCCAGCGAGATGGTTCAGTGGTCTAAAGCGCCTGCTTAAGAGGGTTCAGGCAACTGCGGGGACTGCGGTTCGATCCCCAGCACCACATGCTGCGCCAGCGCCACCACCAGGGCAGGCTGAGCCAGCCACAAAATGAATAAATAAAGAAACAAATAAACACAACAAGCAAACAAATAAATAAATAAATAAAATTTAAAAAAAAAAACAAACAAACTATAAGGCACTAGAGATCAATGGTAGGATAATATGTATCAGACAGCACTCTGTGTGTGTGTGTGTGTGTGTGTGTGTGTGTGTGTGTGTCTGTGTCTGTGTCTGTGTATGTCCGTGTGTGGTAATGGTGAGTGAACCCAGAGCATTTAAACTGTGCAATATTCCCCATCCTTTAAAAATTAAAAAAAGAAACAATTTGGAGACAGAGTCTTGCTAAGTTGATAAATTATCCAGGCTGGGCTCAAACTTGAGACCTTCCTGCCTCAGCCTCCCAGAGTGCTGAGATTATATGTATGTACTTCCATGCCAAGTTAGAAAATAGCTCTTGATGATAATTACATTTTCCATCAGAGGAGCAAATGTGATCTTTAGGATCATAAAGGTCAGAACTTCAAAGTCTTACCTCTCCATCTTCTGGGCTGCAGGGCAAGTCCCTGAGCCTCAATGAGCCTCAGTTTCCTCACTGCAAAATAACGTTAATGCTACCTGCATAAGACAGCCATGAAAATTAAGTGAGGTAACATTTTTGTGACTTGGATAAGCCTGCTCTCAACCAAAGGCTCATCACTGATTTGCTCACTCCTCACACTTTCTGTACTATCTGCTCTACTTTTCTGTAAAATAAGACTTCTAAAAATAAGGCCTATTAATTTAAAAAAATATATGTGTATTTATAGATGGCCTAAAGTAGCATAGTTAATACAAGGACCTCTACAAATAGAGTGCTTGGGTTTGATCCCAGTTCTGCCCCTTCCTAGCTCAGTGACATGGGGCACTTGTGGAGCAGCTCTCTGCACCAGTTTCCTCCTCTAGAAGCGCAATAGAAATTTGGCCATTAATAGTAAGTATCATTAGACGTGCTCAATGATTGGTGAACAAGGCAGCTTTGATCTCTGCCTTCATGAAGCTTAGAAAGAGGCTCTGAAGTCACCTGCTGCTTATTCTAAATGTAGAAAAATGTAGAGGAGGTTAAGCAATTCCACTCATGCTCTACAACTGGTTACTGGGGGAGCCTTCAAGGAAACCAGCCAGGACTAGTGAGAGTTCCAGTTTACCAACCATTCTTTCTCCATCACCCTTTGCAATGCACAGTCACCAGATTCAAGCCTTATGGAAAATTAAGAGCCCTGTAAGTATACTAGTGGATTCTGGGAGTCTACTGGAATTGACCTAATAATTCTGCACATTCTTGAGCCCTACCCTTTTTCTACATTCCATTCCGTATGATGTCCTTTCCTAGCCTACATGTGGCACTTTTTGTAAATTTCAGAGCTAGAGTTCATGATGTAAACTACAAAGACTTCATTCCCCTATATCACTTGTACACTTTTTTTTTCAGTTGGGGATTGAACTTAGGGCCTTTGTACTGAGCCATCCCTCCAGCTGCTTTTTATTTTGTATTTTGAGACAGAGTCTCCCTAAGTCACTCCATTGCCCAAGATAGGTTTGAACATTTAATCCCACTTATATTTTCACTGATGGTTATGGTTATACATCTTAAACGAGGACAAAAGTCAGGTGTCTTCACAGAGCCTGAAGTGTACACAACACTGGCGACTCTCTTTAGGAAAGGTATCCAAAACTACGTTCACAGCAACTACAAGGTATGGAAAAGGACCTACGTAAATAAAGGGCCTTGAAGTTTAGCATAACTAGCTTTCCGGTAAATCTATGGTTGCCTAATTCTTCCTTCTTCCCTTCTATCCATGTAATTTGCACCTTAGCTACCATCTAGCATCCACTGTGTGCTAGGCAGTAACTTCCTAGGTGTACATCCTGATTTAAAAATTATTCTTGGGTTGGGGCTCAGTGATAGCTAGCACAGTGATAAACAGCTCAGTGGTAGAGAGCTTGCATAGCAGGCATGAGGCCTTAGATCCAATCTCCAGCACTGCAAAAAAAAAAAAAAAAAAAAATATATATATATATATATATATATATATATATATATATATATATATATATATATATATATACATAAAAAGTGTGTTTTATTCTAGTCTTCACACTTTCAATCCAAGCTATGATAAGCACACATTTTCTTGATATAGAAGAATAAACTAACCTATGATAACCTGTGAGTGTTCTGTAAATAAGTTATTTGGGCCTGCCTGTTAAACATGGTACGGTTAGAGGCTACAATTTTGTTTCCCCTGGTAAAGATACCCACAGGTCTTCTCTTCTAAAATGGGGACACTCGGGGCCGGCGAGATGGTTCAGTGGTCTAAAGCGCCTGCTTAGGAGGGCTCAGGCAACTGCGGGGACTGCAGTTTGATCCCCGGCACCACATGCTGCGCCAGCGCCACCGCCACGGCAGGCTGAGCCAGCCACAAAATGAACAAATAAAGAAACAAACAAACACAACAAGCAAACAAATAAATAAATAAATAAAATTAAAAAAAAAAAAAAAAAGTTTTTAAAATGGGGACACTCAACAAATAATTCTCTTGGATGGATAGATGTGTGATTTAACCACACAGAGAAAAATAATAGTTATGTGTTATTATATATAATCAATATATTTGTATGTACGTCTGCTTTCATGCAGATACCACGTAATGTAGCTGTAGCAGGGTTTTGTTAAAATTCTCATATTACAGATTGCAGACTGAGGCCTACAGTGACTTCACAATGTCACAGAGGTCCTAGCTGCTGAAGGGACGTTTTTTGGGTTTTTTGTTTGTTTTGCTTTTTTTGCGGGACTAGGGTTCAAACTCACGACCTTGCACTTGCCAGGCAGTGCAAGAGCTATCTCCCAGGGACGTTTTGAAAGCTGACTAAATCTTTGCAGTTCAGAGAGGACTGTGATCTTAGGCCCCGCGGGGCTCTTGCAGGCCTGGTGCTCTAGGAGCAGGAGGAGAAAGCGGGGTGGGTAAAGTTTGACTCTGCACATTCTCTTTTTATTCCCTCTCCCCGTTCTCCTCGGAAGCAGGGGACACAAAGAGTGCATTGGCAGCGGCTGCACAAAGAACCCCTACACGACAGATAAAGTGAGGCCATTTTTGTAGGTAATTTGGGGATGGGAAATCGCTCCTGGTGTGTGGGGTGCAGGGGAGCAGCTATCCCAGGCCGATGAGCCCTATGAGTCAGCAGGGTTTGTCCCATTATTTGCATAGTTTCTCACCTCTGTCTTTCCGAGGTCAGCCAGAGCACGCAGCCACAATCCTGCCTGCACTCTCCCGCCCCGGAGCCTGCTCCGTCGGGGCCTGGCCCGGGGCTGGCGGAGTGCGTGGAGGGAGGAGAGGTAGCACTGGGCTCCCAGTGGCTGTCGCCCTTCCCAGCTGACTCAAGGCGCCACCCTCTCGGTCGCCGCCCGCACACAGCCCGCTGCACCCCAACTTTCCGCCCCAGCCCTGCCACTCGGAGATCGGGCGCCGCCCCCCGCTGCCCGGAGCGCCCTCTGCAGCCGGGGCTGCCAGGGCACCATGCCCGCTGGCCAGGCGGGCCGTTCTCGGGACAATTAGCAGCTACTGTCGCAAAGAGTTGGGAATCTAGGTCAAGGTGCTCTCGGCGAGGCCCAGGGGACGATCACCTGACCGCGAGGTGTGTGACTCAGCGAGAAGCCAGGGGCGGGGTGGAGCCGGAATCTCCAGGCTGGCAGGGCCGGGAGGAGGAAGAGGTCAAGTTGCCTCCGTCTGGCTGGCAGTCGGCGGAGGAGGAAGAAGCCGAAGGAGGCAGAAGGCTGCGTAGGGTGACCTCTGGTGACCTAGCTAAGGTGACATCCAGAGCCGGCTGTCACCCTCGCTGTAGCTGAAACCATGCCCAGCTCAAACTGTCTCTGCGGCTGTGAACACCTAATTAGCCGCCTCCCTGCCAAAGTGAGAAACCAAATTAACAGCCTGCTCATCACTCCAGACCCCGCGCTCCAGCCCCTCCCCCGCGCCCAAGACACCAAAGCCCCCGGCCCACCGTACAAAGGCAGTCAACCCTGTGAAACACAATTCGCCTGTTTCCCCCAATTAATTTTGAATGTGAAAATTACGAACCCATTGTATTTTACGTGTCCACACGGCAGGAACCGTCTTTCAGAGGGGAGGCAGTTGCTGCTCTAGCTGGAACAAACGGCAGCTGCCTGGTCTGAGCCTCACTTCCTCTGGCTCCGGCTGCAGGTTCCTCCTGGCCAAGCAGGGAGTTTCCTCACGCTGGGGGCTCTCAGCCCGGCCACCCTCACCTCCCACCCCCCAGCTGCTCACCACGCTCTGTGGGTAGCACTTCTGGGACTCCCTAGTTCCATGAGTCAGAGCCAGGCTGGAGACAGACAGCAGGCTTCTTTATTAAATCAGCCTCCTGCCTTGTACACCACAGAGGGAAGCTATAATTACCCGTTTGGCCCGGCTCTGAGAACTGAGCCACAGAGGCTTGACTGGGAGGGATGGTTCCTGATTTCTGCATTTATCTAGTGCATCCCAGTTTGGAAATAAGAATAACAGCCCAGGGTGAAGGGCCTGTTACACAAATATCAGCTGCTTTTGCATATGTAATGGGGTACACTGTTAGAAACAAACAAACAAACAACCCCACCAAAACCAAAATCCACTGTATTCAAGCTGCCAGAAGTTGTTTTGTTTTGAGTACCTCTTACTTCACTGCCAAAGTCAATACCAGAGGCAGGTGCTTAGGGTTAGTTTATAAGAGATAAAGGAAAAGGCAACAAAACATTGTTTTAGATCCTCAGGTCAGGACTGTTTATCCTTTAGGCATCACAGACTGCAATCTCAGGCCTCTCAGCTTTTCCACCAGCCTACAGAAGTGTCTGAAACCTGACTGTGTACAGGTGGCTGGATTCAAGATATAAAAAAAAAAATAAGCACAAAATCAAACTATAGTCACTCTTTGTAAACTATCTTTTTAGTATTCATTGGTCCATTCTCTGTGTTCACTTATTTCTGCCTATCTTTATTCCATTCATTCAACAAATATCTGTTGAGCTGCTTCTTTGTGCCAGGCATGGTTATAGGTACCAGGAATATATAAGTGCTAAATGAATTACAGATACAGACAGAGCTAAGCAGGCAAATATTCCTGACCTGCTGGCTCAATAAAATGATATCTGCGAGATAATAAGTATAATTAATAAACAGTACACATCGGTAATCCTAGCAGTCCAGGAGGCTGAAGCAAGAGAATCACAAGCTTGAGCCAAGCCCAGGTAACTTAGTGACTCAGTGAGACCTTGTTTTAAAAAAAAAAAAAAAAACTAAACTAAAGGGAGAGGTAGCTTATTGTAAAGGCCTTGGATTCAATCCCCAGTATAGCAAATGAATAAACAGAAAACACAGACCAGGAGATAAGGAATTTGTTGGCAAAGGAGGAATCTGTAAATATCTCATGACATTTGAGAATAATTTGGATGTCAGATCTCTTTTACAGTGAGAGTTCTCAAGTTGGCTTGCTGATTGCTGAGAAATTATAACTAATCACAAATTTGAGGGGCCGGCGAGATGGTTCAGTGGTCTAAAGCGCCTGCTTAGGAGGGCTCAGGCAACTGCGGGGACTGCGGTTCGATCCCCGGCACCACATGCTGCGCCAGCGCCACCACCAGGGCAGGCTGAGCCAGCCACAAAATGAATAAATAAACAAACACAACAAGCAAACAAATAAATAAATAAATAAAATTTAAAAAAAAAACAAAGAAACAAAGAAACACAACAAGCAAACAAATAAATAAATAAACAAAATTTAAAAAAAAAATTTGAGTTACATGTGACTAAAGTACAATTATAAAAATCCCTTAAATCTTTGCATATCATCAAAAGCTGGGTGCATTTCAACAGATTTGACAAGAGTAAAAGCGCCATTGCATTTGACCCTGCTCTTGTTATAGGGAGTTAAATGTGCTTCACTAAGAAATGTATGAGGCACCTAGAATATATAGCAGTTCAGGATTTAAGGGTCAGATGCCAGAAGTCAGATCCTGCCTCCATCAATTGCTACTCTAGCGATTCTGGGAAAGGTACTTAGCTTCAGTTCCCTGTCTACAAAATGGGGGTGATATGGAACCTGCCTCATAAGGGTTTCTGGAATAATTAAATAAGATGATAAAAGGGAAGGTGTTATTTAACATAGCACCTAGCACTTAATAAGCACTCAATAAAAGCTATAATTACTATGGCATTTTTTTTTTATGATGACAATAACTTAGCAAGATTCTGCCTCCAAATAAAAAATTAAAAGGGCTGGGGATGTATCTTAGTGTTGGAGTGCTTGCCTGTCCTATATCAGGCACTGTGCTGGGTCCTGGGGAATCAGGGTTTATTAAGAACATGACCTACTGGACGAGACTTTGCACGCATTCTGTGCCCATTAAATCTTCCTGGTCAACACACACAGTGATCCTCAAGGAACCACTGGCCATTGGAAAGGTCAGTGGAGGGTCAGTACACAAAAGAGATTACGAGAGATACCATTTAACACCTGTTCTACAGGAAAAATGAAGTCTGATCATCCCAAGTGCACAGGTCAATAGGGTCCTTACACATTCATGTTGCTGGGACTATACACGGGTAACTTCACACTGCTTTCCAGAAGACACATAAAGAGTGTTTAAGTTCAACACCAACAAAGCTGTACAAAGCTGGTAACATCTCAAATGTCCCCTGGCAGGAAAGTAAACATAGGTGGGCTACAATAGAGAGGACTATAGTATTATCACAAAAAATATAGCACCATATTTTTTAAAATTTTTTTTAAACTTTATTCTTTTTTTTTTTTTATGTTATGGCTGGCTGAGCCTGCCTTGGGTGGGGCTGGCGCAGCATGTGGTGCTGGGGATTGAACCGTGGTCCCTGCAGTTGTCTAAGTTTGCCTAAGAAAGCGCTTTAGACCACTGAGCTATCTCACCGGCCCTCTTTTTTTTTTTTTAATTTTAAAAAATCATTTATTTATTTATTTATTTATTTATTTATTTATTTATTTATTTAGTACAGGGTCTCACTATGTAGCTCAGATTCATAGTGACCCTCCTGTTTCAGCCTCTCTCTGGCACTAGGATTACAGGTGTGTACCACATGTACCACAATCCCTGGTTTTGGTGGCTGGCATGACATGAGGCATCAGGGATTGAAACAGGATCCTTGCACTTGCTGGACAGGTGCTTATAATGCCAAACTATCTCCCCAGCCTGCACCATATTCTTTTCTTTTTCTTGTTTTTTTTTTTGGTGACAGTCTCGCTTTGTAGTACAGGCTGGTCTCGAACTCACTTGCTCAGCCTCTCATATGTGTGCCATTACACCCTGCCAGCAAGGCGTTTTATTTTATTTATTTGATTGAATGATGAATTTTTGTGGAACTGGGGATTGAACTTAGGACCCTGCGCTTGCCAGGTCGGCACTTATTCCACTGAACTATCTCCCCAGCGCCCCCAGCAAGATATTTTAAACAAAGAAAAGACAACAAACCATACAGTATATCTTAGGAAAACGTATTAAATAATAGCAAAGGAATGGTAAAAACTCAAGACTCAGGATGGGGTGGGGAAGGCAAAGTGATGGAAAGGGAGGAACACACGGGAAAATACAGGGGCTTGCCACATTTCAGGCACATAGATAAGCACATGGATAAATGACAAACAGCCAAATGCAGGCCCTTCAAAGATGGACGAAGTTAGATTGGGCATGGTGGTGGGAGCCTATAATCCCAGCACTTGGGAGGCTGAAAACAGGAGGATTGCTAGGAATCCAAACTACGTAGTGAAACCCTGAACATCCTGTAAATGTTTTATCAAAAAAAAAAAAAAAAAAAAAGGATGAAGTCGCAAGTCAAAGTTTATATGAATAACCCTCTGTACTTACACTCAATAAAGAGAAAAACAAAAACCTACTCTTAGGTCTAAAGGACTCCAAAGAACAGCAGGGTTCCTTGGGGATTAGGCAGGGTTGGCCCAGGAGGTGGAAACCCTTTGACTCTGCAGTCACAGGCTGTTGTGCAGTTTCAAAACTGTCACCTGGGAGCATGGAGTGACAGCACATTCCTGTGTCCATGAGCACGTGCCTGTGGTCCCTGAGCACTCGGCTACAGTCCTGGGAGGATCACTTCAGCCCATGAATTGGACATCAGCCAGGGCACTGCAGCAACAACAAACTGTCCTTTGGGATCAGAGGGGTCGAGGAACACTCCTAGCTCAGCATAGGGCAGGCTGTCGCCTCTCTGTGCACAGCTGGCCTTCAGGGCACTCCCTCCCTGATCAGCACTAGAAGTGCCCTCCAAGACTCCTCTGGGACATACTTCTATCCTCTGGGCTGAGTTCTCTGACAGGCCTGCCCTTGCCCCACCCTAGGGTGATGCTGGGGGTGTGTGCAGTGAATCTCCCTCCTGGCCGAGCCCACACCCTTAGCATCTTGGCTCTTACTCTGTGGGAAGCTCTGAGGAAAGTGCTGTCACACAGCTGAGCTGCCTGCCCTCATGGCAGTGCCCCGTGGGCCACAGCTGAAGCAAGCACTTTTTCTGGAAGATAGTCTTGTCCAGTCAGGCACAGTTGCACATGCCTGTAATCCTCACTACTCGGGAGGCTGAAGCAGGAGACTGCCAAGTCCAGGCCAACTTAGCAATTTAGAGAGGTTCTGCCTCAAAAATAAAAATGTAAAAGGGCTTGGGATGTAGCTTAATGGTAGAGTGCTTACCCACTAGATATAAGGTCCTGGGTGAAATCTCTATACATAAGGCATCCTTTACCAGGCCGAGGAATATATTGTTAGGCTGACTTGATGGATTTTGTGGACACGCACAGAATGAACTGGAATTCTGAGTAGTTTCCTTGCCTATCCTGTGTTTCTAGGGATGGGTCAGGGATCTCAAGGCTCTGGGAGCTACTTGCATGGTCCCTCTGCACCCTGGAACAACCCTCAATGTCCAGCATGAGAGAGCACTAGAACTACAGTCAGAAGGATCCAGACAAAGTCAGGCCTCATGAGCTTCTAGCTCTCTCCATTAGCTTAAGTCTCAAAACCTCAGATTTCTATCTATACAGTGGGAACACTCATACAGCCTTTGACCAGAAGGCATTAGTGAGAACGTAATGCAATGAGAATAAAATACTCATCAGAAAGAAAAGCACTGGACCTGGTGGATAGCTCCGTGGGCTAAGTGCCTGCTCAGCCAAGCAAGGGGACCAGGGCTCAAACCCCACCACCACCACCACCACATGCCACACCAGCGCAGCCCTACTCCTGGGTGTGCTGAGTGGGCCACTGAGATCACTACTATGCCTGTAATCCCAGCGCAGGGGAGGCTGAAAACAAGAGGAGCACTATGAGTCTGAGCTGTGTAGTGAGACCCTGTACCAAATACATAAAAAAAAAAAAGGTGCCATATATTTATGCTAAAATATAAACCTTCATAGCCTTTGTCTGACTCCTTCACTCTGAGTACCAAGGACACATAGTAGGTGCTCAATAAATAGTACTTGAAAAATAATAGATTTTTATAGATTAGAATAAATGTAATGACAAAGAAGCTGTTAATTAGTAATGATAATATTGTAACTTTGACTATGTGCCAACCATTGTTTTGTTGCCGTAGGTATTTTTGTTTTTGTTTTGAGACAGGTTCTCCAGGTGTAGTTCAGGCTGGCCTTGAACTCACTTATACAACCCAGGCTGGCCTGGAACTCACAGTGATGCTTCTGACTCAGCATCCTAAGTGCTAGAATTACAGGCATGTGACGCCATGCCCAGCCAAGCACTGTGCTTAGAGAGCTTTCTACGGACAATGCCATGAAGCTTCACAACAACCCAGGGAAGGAGGCTCTGCGGTTGCTCCCGTCCTGCAGATGAGCTAATGTGATTCACGGAACTTAGTTCTCCCTCATAGCTAAGCAGCAAGCTGAATAGCTTATCATCCAAGTAATATGGATTAACACATTCAACGAGGCTTGACACCAACTTGGAACATGGGCGGCGCTGGTGCCTGAGAAGCAACCAGACCACATGGAGTCACTGGATTTTGTTCCCCACTCTTCAAGACTCCAATAATAAAGTGCAGGTCGAGCTCATTACAAGCAGAGTTATCAGGTTTTCCTGTGTGTTTCCTAGATATTGACAGCAGGTTTTTTTCTGTATGAGTGGGGTTTCCGGAGGTTGCCTGGAAAGGTAGGTGAGGGTTACCCAGACTGGACATGGGGCTTCCAAGGAAGGGAGCTGAGAAGGCCTCCAATGTGACTAGCTTGCTGAGAACAAGCCAAGGGCTTCAGGAGGATGATTCCACGTCACCCCTCTGGGATGGCTATCACAGAGCAGCCCAGCGACTCCAAAGGTAGAAAGCTGTATGGCCAGAGGGACGGTAGCACAGAGGGGTCATTAAAGGGGGCCTTTGGGCACAACTGTAATCCCACAACTCAGGAGGCTGAAGCAGGAGGAGCACTGTGGATTCAAGGCCAGCCCGGGCTACAAAGTGAATGCAAAACCTTGTCTCAAAAAAGGCAATGACAATAATACAGGGGCCTTCCTTTTATGTTTGATTTTTTTTTCTTTTGCAAGAATGCATTCTCCATAGCAGCAAAACAAGAACAAAGAGTGTACTGCAGTAGTATTTATATAATTAAAAGTATATTTAAATAAATGAACAACATGATGGAGTAGGGGTGGAGGAAGGTTAAGAAAAGGTCATGGGTTGGACTCTCCAAAGCCACACAGCTTCCAAGAGCACAGCCTGCGCCAGGCTGCAGCTCTCCAGGGCTTGGCTGATTTACTGGAGATGAACGGCAGTCCCCAGCCTTCCCAGGGCATGACAGCCAATGAGCCTGATCCACAGCTGGGGGAAGTATTTGCCTTTGCAGTTGGCAGCATCTCCCTGCCTCCAAGCCTTCCTCGTGAGAGAATCATTATGCAGTTTGGTCACATGCCCTATGCATTTTAATGAATGAGTCAGGGGACAGGCTCAATTTGAAAGAGGAATCGCTGTTCTTGCCTGGGTGAAGGGCTCTCAAGGGACGCCCTTGCAGCTTAGATATTGCAGGAAAAGAATAGAAGGAAGCTCTTTCCACTTGGAAAAAGAAAGGAAGGTCTGAATTAGGAAGGCCAGAAGTAGGGAAGAAAGTGAGGAAGGGAGGAAAGGAGGAAGGGAAGGAGGAAGGGGAGAGAAGGCGGGAGGGAAGAGGGGGTGTGGAGGAGCACAGTCCTTGGGCAGATGCTGCTTCCCAGGCACTCCCTCGCTCCTTTACCAAGCATTTAGCACTTTTGAACTGCCAGCACCGGGCTAGCTGTGGGAGTTAGAAGACTAATGAGACAGAGCCCTTGCCTAAGAGGAGTCTGCCTAGGAGCAAATGGCTTTGGCCAAGGTAGCATAACTATAATGGGTTTAATATGGGAGGTGCGACTGACAAAAGGAGAGGGTATTCACCCTCCCAGTGAGCACACCCTCTGAGATCCGCCCGTGGCTGGTGGTCAGAGGCAAACGTTTCCCAAGCCCTGCCCACTGGCCAGATAGAGAGGCAAGCACGCCAGTTAGTACCTCAGCGAATCCTCCTGGTAGTCCCAGGAGGCAGATCGTGTTGCTGTCACATTTTTTACAGATGAGGAGACTGAATCTGAGAGAACAGCTTGCCCAGGGTCACCTAGGGATTTGAACTCAGGTCTGTCTGACTCCAGAGCTCTTGGCAGCTCCGTTCTCTGCTGTCAGCCAACCACTGGACAGGGAATGCTAGGGAAGGCCTTTCCCTTCCCAGGCTTCCTTCCAAGAACACTCTGAACCCCCAGGAGGAAGGGGTTGGTGTGAATCCAGATGGAGTCTGCGCCAACCAGCCTGGGAGCGGATCTGAAACCTACCGAGTGGAGCTGTGTGCGAGACCTGGGGTGCAAGGGCAGCAGGGGGAAAGGAAGGAAGCTCAGCCCACCGCGGTCACTTGGGGCAGTATGCCTATTCCCAGCCTCCACACCACAAAACACAGGCAACAGATGCTCAGCAAATGGGCGTGTGGGAGTGCAACTTAGCTTTACATGGCGGGAGGGCAGGCAATGTCACTAAGTTACTCAATAGAGCCACCTCAGCTTTGAACTTTGAGCCAGGCTCTGCTGGAGCAGAGTGGGGGGGCGGGGGCAGGGTGGCACTCACTGCTGCGAAAAGGATGTTTGCCACCCCCCACCCCCCCACCTCCCAAGTGGAGAACACGGTCTGGGAAGCAGCCAAGAAACTGGAAAGTCACCGCACACCCACATTCTCATGAATTTGTACAGCTGGGGAGAAAGAGCAGTACACAAGCGCGGCACGACTCGGGCCTGGGGCTTCGTGCAGGGGAGAAAAGCAAGCCCACCTGCCAGGAGCTTGGACTGCACACAAACTGAGCCTCTCCTGAGCCAGGACTGCTGTCCTGCACGATCCCCTCGAACCTTCACGGCCTCCGTGGGAGGAAGGCTTGCCGTCCCCATTCTAGTGAAGGAGGGACGGCGGGCAGAGATTTAATAGCTCGCTGTGGTCACTTGTTGTTCCTGCTTCTGGCTTCCTCCAAGAGGAAGGGTTTTTGCTACACACACTTTCTGTCTTAACTCTCACTGTTTATGGTAATGAAGGAATTTTCTGATTGGAGAACGTGGGAAGGCTCTCCAGAAGGACCTCTCAGCTCCGTCCTTCTCCCAGCCTCAGTCAGGAAGCTAATTCTGTTCTCAGTGTGCTACAGCCTCCATGCTAGTTTCAGGGGTAATTAAGGTAGCTGGCTGGCTCTCTGCCATTTCTTTGTCTTCATCCTCCCGGTGTTCTGAACCCAATCACAAGAGGGATGCTGTATTGTTTTTGCTTTGGAAGACCCTTTGGACATCTCCACCACATTTAGGAAAATGTTGTGAGCTCCTAGCAAACCACCTCCATCTGAGCAGGGAATTCTGCTCCCCTCCCCGTCCTGGCAGAGATACTCTTGGCTCTAGGACCAAGTTCCCTTGAGAGAACTCAGCCCCACCTCTCTCTCTTTTTTTGTTTTGATTGGCATTTTTTTCTGGGACAGGAAAAACCAACTCTTGTATCCAGCTGTACGTGAAAAGGGAATCGGTCAGGAGAGGTTGTTCCTGGGGTGACAGTGTCCTGCCTAGGGAGCAGTTCTTTCCCTTGCCACCTGCCAGGACATCAACAATGGGTCCTTGACATGCCCGACTGCTAGCAGTCCAGACTGTTTACTCAGGGACAAACTCTGGCAACTGATCCAAACTCCATGGCAGGCCTTGACTAAACCATACCCTGAATATTCCACTTTCCATTTACAGTGGCTTCACCAGCGAATTCTGAACCAGTTACAGCCTTGTGTGACTGTAGGCAAAGCCATCCCACCCTGCTGGTTGATGGCTCTGTGCTTTGATTTCCTCATCTGTAAAATGGAAAAAAACACTTGTACTTCTGTCTGTCTCATAGGAGTGTTACAAAGCTCAGTACGTGCCAGATTTATTTGAAAAGGAATAAAAAGTGCTACATGAGATAGGTAAAGGGAATTATCACTTTACGAACTTTAATAATGTATGCAAGACTTACTAAGCATTTACAGCAAGCATCTCCAGTTTTGCTCACTTCTTTTTCTACTTTTTCTTACTATAGTGAGACAAAGCCTCACTATTTAGTCCACACTGGCCTTGAACTTGCTATGTAGCTCACACTAGCCTCAAACTCCTAATCATCTGCCTCAGCCTTCCAAGTGCTGGGCTTACAGTCCTAAGCTAATACACCGTGATGGCTTGTGTCCAGGTGTCTCAGTTACTCTTCTGTCATTACGGGGACAAATATCTGACACCAAAAAGAAGAAAGGAAAGGTTTACTCAGCTCACGGTTACTGGAGGTTTTAGCCCATACTCAACTGGCTTCAAGGCTGAGTGGCACCGGGCAGAGAGCATCCAGTTCATGGTGGTGGAACAGCCACAACGGCAATAGAGAGAGAGAGAGAGTGTGTCTCTCTGTCTCTCTTATATTGCATTCAGGCTCTCTGTCCCAGGTTGAACATAGCACTCATACCCATAATCCTAGCAGTACTAAAACCTGTAATACCAGTGGGTCACCCATAATCCCAGTGTATCATGAGTTAATCTCATAATTTAGAAGTTCCTGCCCCATGACTGCATGAGGCTTTGGGGGGACAACTAAATACAAACCATAATACTAGGTGTCCCTCCAAAGTCTCATGCAACCATGGAGGGAATTCTAAAGTTTGTGATTGATTATTGTGGGTGTGGATGCTGAACCTTCCTGGGGCAGGTGGTTTGCATTACAACGCAAGGAGGGGAGAGAGCCTAGCTAGCTGCCTGAGCTGCTGCCACTCTCTTTGCTTTCTGCTCTTTGCCACCACCATGAAAGGTTGCTCTCTGCCTTGTGTCACTTTGTCTTGGAACCAGCTGAATATGGACTGAAACCTCCAATAACTATGAGCTAAATAAACCTTTCCTTCCTTCATTTTGAGTGTCGGGTATTTGTCCCAGCAAGAGAAGAGTAACTGAGACATGCACCCAGCTTCACTTTCCTTTTGTCTGTTTTAGGCTGCTATAAAAAGAATACCAAGCCGGGCAAAGTGGCATATGTCCACGATCCCAAGCACTGTGAAGGCCGAGGCACGAGAGCTGCTGCAAGTCTGAGGCCAGGCTGGACTACATAGTGAGACCTGTCTTATGAAACAAAGCAAAACAAAAAAAGAGCACATCACCACCTGGATAACTTACAAACAGTAGAAGTTTATTTGGCTCTTGGTTCTGGAGGCTGGACATGTAACAGTGGGGCACCAAAGTCTGGTGAGGCCTCTGTGCTCTACCATAGCATGGCTGAAGGGCAAGAGAGCACAGGAGAGACAGAGGAAAACCAAGTGAATGAATCCTTTTGTGAGAACCCTACTCCCTGCAAAGCTAACCCATTCCCTTGAAAATGGAATTAATCCATTCATAAGAGCAGCACACACAAGACCTAACCACCTCCTGATGGCCCTACCTCCCAGTACCAGTACAACGGCAACTAGATTAACACAGAGGGGCCAGAGGCAGGGTAGATTGCTTGCCTAACATACACAAGGTCCAGGGTTTGATCACCAGTACCTCGACACATTATTTTCAACATGATTTTGGAAGGGATCTTCAAATTATACCATTAATCATGTCCGACCCTTCTTCAGACCCCTCTGAGGAACCACCTTCTCTCATCCTCTCAGTCCTTGTAGACACAGTTGCACCAGTGAGAGTAAACTTAATGCATCTCATTTTCCTCAGCACAGTGATTAGTTCAGGAAAGGCCATGTGACCCAACAGTCAATAAGAATGTTGCCAGCACTCTGAACAAAAAGAATTCCTCTGCATCTGAATGAAGGCTGAAAGGATGCAGGGGTTAAAACTGAGGTTGTCATCTTATTATATCACCTTAACCCCAAACTGAAGTTAAAAGACAAAAGGTAAGACGGATGTAATGGCACATACCTGTGACCCCAGCCCTCCAGGAGCCTGAGGCAAGAGGATCATAAATTCAAGCCCAGCCTGGGCAACTCAGTGACTTAGCAAAATCCTGTCTCAAAGTAAAAAGTAGAAAAGGTCTGAGGCCTTGGGTTCAATCCCCAGTCCCTCCCTGCAAAAAATGGGACAAAGAAGTAAACCATGGGAAGTTTTGTTTTTCTTTGTTTTTTGTGGTGCTGGAAATGTAATACAGGACTAAGCAAGTGCTCTACCACTGGGCTGTCGTGGTGTTTTCACTTCATAGTAAACCCCAGGTTCCCTTTTTGTTCAAAACACCTTAGGTTGAATCTTCTGTCACCTGTAACCAAAAGAATCTGATGAAGCCAGGTATGATGGTGAACATCTGTCATGCCAGTTACTCAGAAGTCTGAGGCAAGAGGAACAAAAATTCAATACAAGCCTGAGAAGCTCAGCAAGAACCTGTCTCATAATTTCAACATGGAGGGGGAGGGCTGGGGAAGTAGGTTAGTAATAGAGCATCAATGGGTTTGGTCCCTAGTACTGCAAAATCAATCAATCAATCAATCAATCAGTCAATCAGTCAATCAATTTAACAGGTACAGCATTAAGTCATAATCTCATATAATGTTCCTAACAACCAGGAGGTGAGCATTGCCAGCCTGACTTTACAAATTCAAAAGAGAAACTGAGGACAGACAAACAATATGAAGTAAATAGTGGAAGCCAGATTTGAATCCAGTTTTCTGACCTCTGGAGTCCACATTCTTTCCACTGCAGAAGGATTTAGGACTAGAATTAAGTGTCTTCTGTGTAGCTCAATCCCATCACTCACAGTCAGCAGTATCATTTCTTCTCGGAGAGGAGCCCTGGTTCCCCAGAAGCCAGCGGCTGAGGGAGGACATAATTCCTTGACATTCTCTGCCCCATGCATCTTTTCCCTGGAAGACCAGCACCACTAGGAGAAAGACACAACTCAATTCCTCCCAGAGACAACAGTCGCAAAGCCCTTGCGGTAGCCATCTTGTTTTCACCTCACAGGGACCGCCCCTACTTTAAAGGTAGCAGATCTGAGGCACAGATCCGCTAAGTCATCTCTTCAGTGTGGAATCGAGAGTTGAAACTGTGGCTTCTTACTTCTGCATTCTAAGGTTAGTCTGGGGCAGGAGGTAACAGAGAGAAGCAAGTTCAACAGCAGAGGCAGTGGTACAGTGGGCCTGTCCTATCCTTCAAAGTCCTGCCCAGAGGCAGCCTGGCCTGTGCGTAATTGTGTGGCACAGACCCCAGCGGGGCCCCAGGGAGTCATTGAGCGCACAGTGGAAAGCTCCCAGCCACTGATTTCACGTGCTTCTTGGTAGTTAAGAAAACACTGAGTCTAGCCCAGCAGGCTCTGGACCCTTTCACAGGCATCTTGAGAACTGTTGCCTGAACATCTGGGTCTGATAAACGGAGACCCACGTGGGCTTCCCCACCCCCTCTCCCATAAGTGTTTCTGCACGTACCCTTGAAGCTCGGTGCATGTGGTTGTTCTTTTTCTTTTCTTTCCTCCCAAACATATGGATTCCCAGCTCTTATTTCAAACTCAAATGCTCCTCTGCTATAAACTCCCCAAAGCTCTCAATTTCCTTTTTCCATTGCTCATTCTTTCCTAAAGTGCATGAAAAAGCCTCTCTTAGCTCTGCTCCAATTTCCTTGTTTATGAAAGAAGGGCAAGGAGAACAGAGATTTCAGTTATCAAGGTGAAGCACGGCCTGATTCTTTCCCTTGGAGGATGCACCTCAGCAACCTGGGAGATCAAAGCTTACCAGGTACAAATCACAGAGAAGCCCTGACTCCTCCAAAATATTCACCCTGCAGGAGGCCTGATACAGGGCCATCTGCTCCCTTTATCTGGCTGCAGCTTCCTCTTTGAAAATCACTAATGGAATAGAAAAAAGAAAAGGCACGGGCATGATTCCCAGAAGGTTAGAGTTGAAGTGGGAATGTGTTATCTGGGAAGCCGGGAACAAGTCCTTGCCTGCTCCTTTGCCTATGGCTTTGTACACCTTTGTGTAATGGCAGCTTATCCCCTTGCAGGAGAGAGAGCCAACCCTGGCACTGCAGTCCTAGAAAAATCTGCAGCTCTAGGGCTGGGGAAGAATGGATTAATGCATCAAGGGCCTTGGGACTGCCCCAGACAGAGGTTGAAAATCCTCAGGTCTTCAGGGACCCAGCAGGCGATATAAATATCCTGGGGGGTTAAAGATGAGAAAAGATAGCCAACGCGAGCAGTGAAGTAGTGGGAACCAGGTCCAGCAAAGCGCTGGCTGCAAAGGGCAGCAGCTACTCACCTCTGCCTGATTGCTGTCGTAAAGAATGTGAGCATTGTGCTGCCACGCCTTCCATTTCTCCAAAAGTGAACAGCTAGATTTTACATGGGGTCTCCCACCTGGAGAATTGATCTAAATGAGAAATCCCTGAAACACTGGCCTGCAGAGCCAAACAAAACCTACACAGCAGTCCTGTCCTCCAGAACCCCTCTCTGCTTTGGTGGCAATCTTGACCTGGGAAGTGGGTGCTCTAAGGTTGCAGAGCGACAGCACAAGGAGAAGGGACAAGGAGACAGTCCAATGGAGCCAATCCACGAAGGCCTTGGCCAGCGCGCTCAGAGGCAGGCTGCTTGGCGCTCAGGGCATGAAGCTCTTTCAGGCTTCTGTGATTTTGTCACGCTGCATCTGCTGCCAGTTGGGTGCTTACCAACAACGTTCCCATCCTCTATAGAAAGCCTTTTCCTCTCCAAGGCCAGTTCAGAAGTCTTTCTCTGGGTAGGATCACAACTTACCACCTCAGCCTCTGACCACATTCCAGGCAACCTTTAAAAACCATTAAAGTCAAGCGTGGTAACACTGACCTGTAATCCTAGTGCTCTGGAAAGCTGAGGTTAGAGGATCCCAAGTTTGAGTCCTACTTGAGCAAATTAGTGAGAACGTGTCTGTAAATTAAAAGTAAAACAACAAAATAAAAAGGTTGGAGTAGCTCAGTGTGAAGGCCTTGGATTCAATCGCCAGTACTTGGGGGAAGAAATTAAAATTCACCTGATCCTGGAAGAACCAAGTGAGATCTTCCTCCTTTTCATACTCAAAGTCATGACCAGCAACTGGATTTAAGGAGCTATCTTTTTCCAAAAAAGCATGCTGCTGTTCAGAGACAAGTCTATGAGGTGAAGGAGGTCTGAGGAAGAAATCAAGGGAACTCGCACATGACGTGGGACAAAACTATGGCCAGCCAATAAGATTACAAACACAACTGCTTAGGTAAAATTGATTAAATCAGAATCGAATGAGGAAGTGAGTCACATAGCAAGTGGACAATAGGAAACAGGGGCTCTTCCTGTAGGCAGTTGGGTTAGTGACTCTTTCAGGTTCTTTCCTATTTAGAATATCAGTCACTGATGCCCATCCCAAGGGAGATATGTGGCTGCATTTGTTTAATCTTTTGTCTTGAGATCTGGTCCACAGCAGGAGTCTCTGTCTCTCCTACAGTTGCAAGGTATCTTGTCTTCCATATTGGCCGTTTTTGAGGACCTATCCCTGACTGCCTCTAATATTTCTATCTAATTCAGCTGCCTATAACACTAGTACTGTGGAAGACTGAGGCAGGAGGATCACAACAGTGGCCTGCTCAACTCAGACACTTAGTGAGACTTTGTTTTTAAAAAAAAAAAAAAAAAAAAAAACAAGTATCTTTCTGAATTGTACATACAAAAAAAGAATAGCATTTCCTTACAATGAGTGTAGGTGTGGTGTGGTGGCATTACTCTGGAGGCTGAGGCAGGATAGAAAGCTTGAGGTCAGTCCCAGCAAATTAGTAACACTCTTGTCTTAAAATAAAAGTTAACGGGGGCTGGGGAGATAGCTCTATGGCACAAGTGCCTGCCTGGCAAGTGCAAGGTCATGAGTTCAAACCCCCGTCCCGCCAAAAAAAAATAAAATAAATAAAATAAAAAAAAAAAATGTTAAGGGCTGCGGAACTAACTCAGTGGTCTAAGCACCTGCCTGGCAAGTGCAAGGACCTAGGTTCAATATCTAGTACTGCATATTGTGCCGTGCCAGCCAGCAAAACTGGGTGTGGTGGTGCATGCCTGTACTCCCAGCACCAGGGAGACTGAGACAGGAGGATCACTATGAGTCTGAGCTGCATAGCAAGACCCTGTACCAAATAAATAAATAAATGAAAGACTAAGCTAGGTTCACTTTTAGAGAGAAACCCTACATATTGCCTTGTTATGTCCTCCAGGGTGACTCTTGTAATCTTAGAAACACATGCTTGGGCTGGTGGAACAACTCTGGATTCACCTAAGTGTCAGCAAGTTCTTCCTGAATCTCCTAAGTTCCCTCAGCACTGCTGATTACCTGTGTTTTCTTTCACCTGTTCTTCGAATTCTCCTCAAACCAGTTGTAACATCCTTGTGGTTCCCTCTCACATTAACATAGTTGAATAAAGTCTTTTGCACATGCTCATGAAACAAAAAAGCTAGATTTACTTTTTTAAAAATAAAATAAAAGGTTAAAAAGGGTTGGGATGTAGTTTAGTGGTAGAGCGCTTGCCTAACATGGACAGGTCATGGGTTCAATCTCCAGCACTGAAAAATAAGTCAAGAGAGATGAGGAAAATCCTTAGGCAGTGGTGTGATCTTCAAGCTCCTTTCCCTGGGATTACCTTATGGCTGCCAGGTAGATTCTTTTAGCTTTTTGACTCCCTATACACAGGAACAAGAAAGGTGAGTGGGAGAGGGTGACAAGAGACGACATTTCAAGGGAAAGTATGTTGTGCAAATGACTGCCTACAGCAGGGCGTGAGCCAGGAAGTCTGGTTATGTATGTGCGTATTGACATATTTGCATTCTTAGTTCGTATGCAGGCCATCTTGGCAGGAGAAATGTTATTTTTCATATTTCAGTAGATACAATAGCCTCCTAGCACAGGACTCCGTGATCCCAATCTGCCTTTCTCCCACCTCCCCAAATCAATGGTGGTATTCATTTAATTGATATGTATTTATGAAGCACTGTCTCATGATAGCACTGGGATTAGATCAACAAACAAGATACAGTATTGCTGGGGAGATAGCTGTGAATGAGCATTTGCCAAACATTTGAGTTTGGTTTGTTAGATCTCTAGCACTGCCAGAAAAAGAAGGAAGAAGGAGAAGGAGAAGAGGAAAGGGAGGAGGAGGAGGGACAGAAGGAAGAGAAAAAGGTAAAAGAGAGACATGATTGAATATGTAAGCCCAGGCACTACCCAGGAGATGAGCAGAAAGTTCAGGAGTTCAAGTCTAGCCTGAGCAATTTACTAAGACCCTGTCTCAGAAAAGTAAGAAGGGCTAAGTATATAACTCAATGGTGGAGTGCTTGCCTAAATGTGCATAGCCCTGGGTTCAATCCACAGTACATGGAAAAGAGAAAAGGGGAGAGGGAGGAGGGGGGAAGAGAAGGAGGAAGAGAAGAGGAAAGACAGAGAGGGAAAAGGGGGGCAAGTAGACAAGGAGGAAAGAAGACAGTCCTTGTCCTCAGGGACCCACACTTTAAACAAAAGACAGACTAGCAGTCTAGCCAGCGATAGGCAGGGACAGTTCTGACAGGAACTAGAGAGGCTGGGAGCAGGAGAAAACTGCTCTGAAGGCAGAGTGGGGGAAGCAAGCAGAGGGCATCCCGGAAGAGTGCCAGCTGAGATCTGGAGGATGAGCGGGAACCAGACAGGTGAAAGAGAAGGACAGCGCCGGCCGGAGGGCTCAGTGGTCTAAAGCGCCTGCTTAGGCAAGCTTGGGCAACCGCAGGGACAGTGGTTCAATCCCTGGCACCGCATGCTGTGCCAGCCCCATCCCCAGGGCAGGCTGAGCTGGCCATAATAAAACAAGAAAAAAAAGAAAAGAAAAAAAGAAAGAGAAGGACAGCAGTAGAGAAAGCAACAGGGACAAACCTCTGGAGGCTGGATTTCCCCCAGCACCTGAAGAAGAGCTGCTGCTGGAGCTAAGGCTGCCTCTGTCCTGGGAAGGACTTCAGGGGAATTCTGGAGCCAAGTATGGGAAAGTCAGAAATCATTGTTCTCAGACCTAAACGGCTTAGCAAAAAGCACTGAGAAAGCTCTTCTGTCCTTTGGGTACTGTGAAAACTGGATGGAGAACTAAGTATAGGGAACACCCTGGAACATGGACCCTCCCCTTGGTGAGGGACAGACTGTAAGATCACAACCTGAGGCCAACTGACTTTTGAGTTCCAACTTACAGAGGATATTCATATATTTTGTTCTTCTTCCTCTGTCTCTGTCTCTCTCTCTCTCTCTCTCTCTCTCTCTCTCTCTCTCTCTCTCTCTCCCAGAGTTAGGTATTAAACTTTTTATATTATCTTTATGGAGGAAGAAACTAAGGCTTGAAGAGGAAAGGTATGCAAGGTTATCAGTTCACTCATTTGTTCACTCATTCACCGACTCAATAAACAGTAAGTACTCACTGTTGTCAGGCTGGTGCTAGGTGCAGTGGACAGAGTGGGAAAGAAACTTTCTCCCCTGAGAAGCCAGGGTTCAAACCCAGAACCCACTACAATCCCAATTCCAGTGCTCTTTTCAATGCACTGAACTGCAGGTCTGACCTGCTGTCTCCCGTAGCTGGAGCGAGTCCCGGCCCCACTGTCCTGAGGACATGACTGGCCCTCCAATAGGCTATTGGAGAAGCAGCAGCATAGTTGCCACACGGATGTGTCATGGTGGAGCACAGAATGAGATGCTCCGTGTTGGTCTGCCCTATATAGAAACCCTCACCCAAAAGGCTCCCAACCTGGACCTCTGAGAGCCACCAGGAGGTTTCCCATCCCACCCTTGACCTCTACACTAACTAGAGCGGAAGCTTGTCACAGCTCACTCTGGCGAGTGTTTCCTCTGAACACCTCCTTTCAGAAGTAGGGATGGGACAATAGTTGTGGCAAAGCAAGGGCAGCACTGAGGGGGTAGGAGAGAGCAGGAAAAGGACCAGACCCTGTTGCCTGCGGCGCGACTTTGCTGCGAGACAACTCTGGCCAAAGTCAGAGATGACTGGCAAAACCCAACGAGACAGACATCCCTGGAAGATGCCTGGGAGTGGCGGTGTATCTCCCCAGAGCCTGGGCAATGTTATTTCCTGGGGCAGCAGCAAGTCACAGAGGATGAAAGCTGATGACTGAATGTCTGGGGCAGGGTGGGAGGACTTGCCAGGGGGTGGGGGTGGAGCAGCAGAAAGGCAGGAGGGTGGAGACTTGGCTGGTTTCTGCACAGACAAATCTCTTCATTTTTCCAGACTGGAAAAACCTTTTTGGGCTGTGCACATTTGCTGAGAGTCACGGTATTTACTATGCTTCCCGGCTCAACAGATTTCTTTTTGTCATTCAGTCAAATGCAGCTTGTATTTTTCAGAGAGAGCTGAACAGACTGTGGGGGCTGTTCCCCCACGTTGTGTTAAAAAACACATCACAAGTGACTCAAAAAGCCCAGCTCACTTGGGCAGCAGGGGTGGGTGGGGTGGCATGTTGTAGAGACAAAGACCTGTGTTTAGACAAACATTGTCTCCCCCTTGGAGGTGTATAATGACACATTATTTTCCCAGCATTTTTTGAGCAACTGTAATAACAAACTGCTACACTAGCAACCAACTCCTGCACCCTTTTTTTAAGTACTAGAGACTGAACCCAGGTAGTGCTGAGCTACACCCCCACTTCTTTTTAGTTTTGAGACAAGGATGTGCTAAATTACTCAGGACTCCCCAAGTTGCCCAGGCTGGCCTCAAACTCTGGATCCTGCTGCCTTAGCCACCCAGAATGCACTTTCCTCTGTGCCCAGTTGATTCCTGCCTTCCGCGTGTGCCTCTCAATGGTCCTTGTTGATGGTAAGGTGCAGGAGAGGGATATTCAAAATGAGGAATTAATGAAAAAAATCCCTTCCTGCCAATGTTTAAGACGAGAGAACACTCTTCTTTTTTTTTTTTTTTTTTAAATTTTTTTTATTTATTTATTTGTTTTCTTGTTGTGTTTGTTTGTTTCTTTATTTATTCATTTTGTGGCTGGCTCAGCCTGCCCTGGCGGTGGCGCTGGCGCAGCATGTGGTGCCGGGGATCGAACTGCAGTCCCTGCAGTTGCCTGAGCCCTCCTAAGCAGGCGCTTTAGACCACTGAACCATCTCGCCGGCCCTGAGAGAACACTCTTCTGATACCAAATGTTTATTGTCCCTGTGCAAGCCAGTTGTCTAACACCAGCTGGTGGCCTCAGTCTAATTCAACTCTGACTCATCTGGAATTGGTGTCACAGCCCACAGGTAAAGGGCTCAGTCCCATAGGTTACCCCAGATTCCAACGCCATACCTAGGCCATCAGGACTTCTGATGATGGGCTTCCTGCCATATGATCAAGGGTTTCCTACAACCCCACTTCAGGGTTGATAGTTTGCTAAGCAGGCTCATGGAACTCAGGCAACACCTCAGTCATGCTTACCAATTTATTATAAAAGATGCCAGGCAGGAAAAGCCAAATGAAACATCTACAGTGGGCAAGGTAGGGAAGAAAGCACTCTGCTTGCCTCGAAAACACATGGTTGAAGACTTTTTAGATAGCTTATTCTCCAGCATCCTCTTACCTTTCCCAGAGAGAAGTGGGTGGTCCTTTTGGTGACCAGCCCCATCCGCACCTCCGCAGGTAGGAGCCCAGGCTAAGTGTGGTAGCATAAACTGAGGTGTGGTTGAAAGGACTTCATTATGAATAACAAAGAGTGATCGGACTCTCCCTTGCTCAGGAAGTTCCAGGGGTTTTAGGAGACCTAGTGCTGAAAACCAGGGACAAAAAAGAAACGTATTTTTGTTTTCTGCCTTAGTGCCTAACCAGAGTTTAGTCCAGGAAGTGTTTCAGGCCAGATGTCAAATTAGAAAATCCTAGGCTGACATGAATTCAATCCAACAAATATTAATCGAACACTTGCTGGACACTCTCTATGGTGCTAGAGGCGGCTGTGTCCAAGCCGGGCACAGTTTACCGTGCATCCTTTGTTTGCTTGTTTGTTTGCAGTAGTGCTGGGGATGGAATGCAGAGCTTCACACATGCTAGGAAGGTCTGTTAGGGAGCCACATCCCGTCCTACACTTCACATTTTTAATGGAAAACTGTGTGAACCGAAAGGCCTGCACAAACAAAAGTAAAATTTGAGGCAGCAGAGATGAGAAAAGTCAGAAAGCAAAGTGTGTGTGTGTGGTGTGTATGGGTCTTCCTAGGCCAGTACATCATATTTAAGCTGCTGTGA
>PVKN010006401.1:0-28576 GCA_004027915.1 Capromys pilorides
TCAATTCTCTCAGCAGCTCCTTCAGGAAAAGATGTCAATACAGATGCAGGTCAGAGAAATAAGGTCCTAAGCCAAGGTCCACTTCTATTGAGTGGTTGAACTCAGATTTGAACTACAGGCTGGCTAGCTTCAGAGTTCTCTGTCCTTACACACCCATATGATATGGAGACAAGAGAATGCTTGTCAGTCAGCAGCCCAGATCCTTCTCCAGTTTTATTTGGCAATGCCCTGATCTCTGAGATGACAAGGAAAGATAAGTCTATTACAAGGTTTTATTTTCCAGCACCCTCAATCTCACAGCATAGTGTATGGGAAATCAGATCGTCCTGCCACCTCTGTATGACATCTTGTCTCTCCACCAAAGAATGTCCAGGGCCACCACGCCAGTAATCTCCAGCCATGGTGTTCCCAAAACCAATTCCTAGGGAAAAGTGGAATCAAGATCTCCCAGTCTAAGCCAGGCATGGTGGCGCACGCCTGTAATCCCAGCACTTGGGAAGCTGAGGCAGGAGGATCAGTGCGAATTCGAGACCAGCCTGGGCTACAAAAGTGAGCTCAAGGCCAGCCTGAACTGCATAGTGAGATCCTGTCTCAAAAAGACAAAAAAAAGATCTCCCAGTCTGAGTTCCTCTCCCAGGGAACAAGGACAGCCTTGCTGGCTTGCTGTGCCCATTCCAGGAAGAGATGAGGAAGGATCCCAAAAAGCAGGCATCTGTTGTTCAAAGAAGGTGGGGCCTGTGCCCTCAGTCCAGTCTAACCTGGAGCAGGTCAGGTCCTGGGGAAAGCTCCAAGCAGGCACGGTCAGACACCTTCTCAGCAAACACTGGAGCTCTCACCAGACTCAGATGACTTCCTCTTTCCTTCCAGCCTGAAAACACGCTGAGGCAGAGTAATGTCCATAACAGAAGGCCAGGATCAGCTTTGGTGGATGCTACGGTGCTGGGACAGGACTTCTTGCACTTTATCCACAATGGTCTCCACTTCAGCCATGGCCCCTAGACCTGGAAGCAAAGTTCTCCTATGGCCCCTGCTTGCCTGGGCACCCCACCCATTGACCTAGGACAAACGTGAGGAAGTCTTAACTGCATGTGCCAGGCATGTCACACCACCACCCACCTCATCCTAACCCTGGGAGATTCGGGCTCCCATCCTCAGGCCAGAATGATGACCCAAACCTGAGCCCCTCCATGGCCCAGGCATGCCTGCCAGGCACCCACCTTGGTCTCCACACACCAGCTTCTTGGCCACGCAGGGAACTTCAATGTAGCCAAAGGCCTTGAGCTGGCCCACCTGCTGTGCAGTGATCGGGTGCTCCCACATGGCCGTGTTCATGGCAGGGCAAAAGAGCAGGGGCTTGTTGCGGTCCCAGGCCCGGATGACACAGGTCTGGGAAGAGGTGTCCTGCTGTATGGCTGCTACCCCTCTCCACTCCCCCTAGATTCTCCCACTATCCTCTCAGCTATGGCCAGCAGCCCAGGGGTAGGCTTGGGATGACAGGACTTGCCTGTCCCTCAGTCAGTGCCTACAATGGCTGACCCTCCTGTGGGAAGCCCTCCTGAACCTGAGCCTAAGTCTCTTCCTCACTGGCTATCACCTCTCAGCGGGGAACAGCTCTGGGAAGCAGGGACTGGTTTTGTGATCACCAGCAAGCAGGGACTGACTATCTATGGCAGGGAGAGGACCTCATAACAGCTCTATTTCTTTTATTATTTTATATTTGAGACAGTGTTGCTATGTAGTTCAGGCTGGCCTTGAACTCACTATGTAGCCCAGACTGGCCCTGAGCTCTCAGTGATCCTCCTGTCTCAGCCTCTTGGGTATTGGACCCACAGTTGTTTGCCACCACACCCAGATACCAGCTTTACTGCTGAGCCAAGAAAACCCTGGTATTATAAATATATATATATATATATATATATATATATATATATATATATATATATAACAAATGCTTTATCAGAAGATTGCAGGAGGTTTGAACTTTATTTATTTATGTTATGGCCGGCTCAGCCTGCCCTGGGGGTGGGGCAGGCACAGCATGTGGTGCTGGGGATCCAACTGCAGTCCCTGAGGTTGCCTAAGCAGGCACTTTTTTTTGTTTTGGTCTTTTTGAGACAGGGTCTCTCTATGCAGTTCAGGCTGGTCTTGAGCTCACTTTTGTAGCCCAGGGTGGTCTCAAACTCGCACTGATCCTCCTGCCTCTGCCTCCCAAGTGCTGGGATTACAGGCATGTGCCACCACAATCGGCAGCAGGCACCTTAGACCGCTGAGCTATCTCGCCGGCCCCAACCCTGCTAATTAAAAATTCAATAGTGACAAGTGCCTCTGACTTGTTAACTTAGGAAGCTTCACTTGGTCCCAAGGCCCTGACTGCATCCTCACATGGACAGGCAGTCCCTGAGGGATGCACAGCTGTGCAAGGCCACACCTGGCCCCACCAATCTGTTGCGCTGGGCAGGCTCTCCCCAGTTCTCCCAACCAAATCACAGGGCCAGGGCCCAACTGGCTTACAGAGCTGAACACTGTGGGCCTTCAAGTCCAGTAGATCTGAGTCTTCATCTCTTGTTTTGATGAAATAGGCAGCTCATTGAACGCCAGGACCCCAGCTTCTTTGCAAACAGCCCCCTCCATAGGTGGCCATGAGGACTGAGACATGACTGCTTTCAAAACTCAGCAAAGGACTGGGCTCTGGACAGCTCCTATCTGAGCTACAGGCACAGGCTTGCTGCGCTGCGGAGGCCTGCAGGACTAGGGACCTCCCCAGGGAGATAAGGCTGGAACCTCCTCCCGGAAATGGAGTCCATCTGGGAAAGGAGGGAGAGCCCAGGGCATGGTGCTGGGCAGGGGCCAGGCCACTGCCTTCCCCTCGTGCGGCGGCCTCAGCGTCTGGCTGCTTACATCAGAGCCCCGCTGCTTTCCCACCAAGTTCGCTCAGTGCACACCCTGACTAGCAGGGGACAGTTTCACTAACACTTCCTCTTGGCCCCAGGCCACCTGCTGCTTCTTAGAGGCCACAAGGTCCCTGGAAGCCCCTGTGCTGGGGGGCAGGGCCAGGCTGGAGCTGTGAGCAGAAACGTGACAGCTCCGCCTCTCCTTGTGGAGTCCCAGCACTTCCTGAATAAACCGCAGCAGGAGGGAGGAGGGGGCCTGGTTCCCACAACCAAGGGGTGGGTGCAGGGCCAGCACCCTTGGCTGTGCCTTTGGGAATCTGATAGATGGGAGGCTGACTCCACACCCCTAGACCTGTAGTCTAAGGAAATCACCTTCCTTTCCTGCCTCGATTGTCCATTTGACATAAACTGGGACCCAGGGCCCAGAGGCTAAAGAGCCAGGGGCCATACTACTCTTAGAGTATCCTAAGTTTCAGGTACCGGCAAGAAAGGATAAAAAGGATTTTTTTTTTTGGCTGGCTCAGGCTGCCTTAAGGGTGGGTCTCACGCTCCATGTGGAGGTGGGGATCACACCTCGGTCACCTTACACTTGAGTGACTTTGCTCAATCACATGCTTTAGCCAACTGAGCTACCTGGTAAGCCTCCAAAGATCCATCTTTTTTTTTTTTTCCTGTGGTACTGGGGATTGAACTCAGGATCTTGCACTTATGCCACAGGTTTATACCACTGAGCTATATCCCCACCCCCACTCCCCTTTTTTTTTTTGGCTGGCTCAGGCTGCCTTAAGGTTGTGTGTAGGGATTGAACTGCCATCCACTGTGCTTGACTGGGATTGCCCGTGCAGGTGCTTATACTTCTGAGCTAACCTGCAAGCCCTCAAAAGTTGAGGGGTTTTTGGTTTTTTGGGTCTTTTCCTTTCTTTGGCTGGCTCAGGCTGCCTTAAGGATGGGTCTGGGGATCGAACCGCCATCCTCTGTGCCTGACTAGGATTGCCTGCAGAGGTGCTTAAACTACTGAACTAACCCGCAACCCCGCTAGAAAGGATAAAAAGGAACTGAGCTTCCTTTCACGGGTGGACAGGACATCTATAGAGAGAAGACGAGGAGAGCCATACATCAAGGGTACCAACAGCTCAAACGCTGTAGCATCTGAGATGCTGGGAAAGATCTGTGCTTTCCAGTGAAAACTTTAGAGGCTAAGGCCTCTCCTGGGAATGTGTACCACTGCACAGCATCCCTGGAGGGGAGAACCCCAAGATTTCAGGGGTGATGGCAGCTTTAAAGAAGAGAGGGGCCCAAGAGATGGCTCAGGGGCCTAAAGCACCTGTTTAGGAAAGCTTAGGCAACCGCAGGGACCTGGGTTTGATTACCAGCACCACATGCTGTGCCAGCCCCGCCCCCAGGCTGAGCCGGCCATAAGGAAAAAAAAAAGGGCGGGGGTGGGGGGCCTTTCAGAGTAGCTCAGTGGTTTAAGCGCCTGAGTAGGCAATCCTACTTGGGCACAGCTGTTCAATCCCCAGAACCACCCTTAAGCAGCCCAAACCAGCCAAAAAAAAAAAAAAAAATTCTTCTCCACTTTAAAAAAATAAAATGAGTAACTTTTTTTTTTTTTTATGGCTGGCTCAGCCTGCCCTGGGGGTGGGACTGGTGCAGCATGTGGTGCTGGAGATTGAACCTTGGTCCCTGTGGTTGCCTAAGCTTTCCTAAACTGGTGCTTTAGACCGCTGAGCCATCTTGCTGGCTCTAAGAAATAAAATGAAGAAGAAAGAGAAAGCAATCTGGGCTCCTCTCGGAGGCTGGTCTGTGCCATCACAACAGGGCAGGGCAAGCAGGGGGCCTGGAGCAGTGGTGGCTGGCACCTGCTCTGAACTGCTTCCTCTGTCAGCACGGCAGGGCTTCAGCTGTGCCTCCTCCCCACTCCCAGCCATGCCACCTGGCTGGGCTGCTCTGGTCACCTTGTGCTCCTGTCACCATCAGGCTCCCTGGGAAGCATCTCAGGAGCCCCTCAGCACCAAGCAGCCAAGAGCACCAAGCCCACATTTGGTCCTCCAAATCCTGACCTACTTTGGGATTCACCCCCATAATCACACCAAACTCTCGATGTTCTGCAGAAATAAAAGTTCTGGGGGCTGGTGAGATAGCTCAGTGGTCTAAAACGCCTGCTAAAGCAAGCTTAGGCAACCACAGGGACCGCGGTCCAATCTCCGGCACCACATGCTGTGCCAGCCCCACCCCAAGGGCAGGCTGAGCTGGCCATACCATACATACACACACACACACACACACACACACACACACACACACACAAATAAATAAATAAATAAATAGAATTTTTAAAAAAGTAAAAGTTCTTAGGGCTGGCCAGGTAGCTCAGTGGTCTAAAGTGCCTGCTCAGGCAGAGTGCAGTGGCCAGGGTTGGATCCTAGGCATGCTGTGCCAGCCCTGCCCCCAGGGCTTGCTGAGGTGATGGAGACTGGGCACGGTAACACACACCAGTAATCCCTGCACTTGGGAGGCTGAAAATAGGAGAATCACTATGTGTAGGATCTATATAGTGAGACCCTATAGACCCTGTACCAAATACATAAAAATAAATAAAAATAAAGAAGTAAAAGATCTTTCCCAGAACACGCAGGCCCCATTTATCCAATGCCCATAGGATGCCCAGGACTGACCACAGCCATTGAGGACCACACTGCTCCCTAGAGACAGTCCTCTCCTGCCTTCGCAAGGATCCAACCCTGCCCGTCCAGACTAAGCCCTGTTCATGTCCTCAGTGTGACTCACGAAGCAAAAGCTCAGTAGGTGGGGTCTAGTGACAGAGACGGGAAGAAGTCATTCCCAGACCCTCCCTGGACGCTCTAATAAGCAAGTGTCTCTTGGAGGGCCAACTCCTGTCCTGCACAGTTGGCTATGTCCCTCTCCTCTCTGAGTGTCCCCTAATACAGGAGAAACTGAGTCTGGACCCTGGGGCTAAAGCTATGACACAGCTCGCTCTCCGTAAGACAGCAGGTGCCTGTATTAGGTTGCCCCCATGTACCCAATTCCCTGGGAGAAGGCAGAGGAGGAAGAGCGGGTTGAGCACAGCCCATGACAGGAGATGAGGGAGGTCAGGGACACTGGACACCCCCATAGCACCATGGCACCCAGTCCATCCATCCACTGGGCTGTGTCTTCTGTCTACTGGACATCGGTGGCCCAAGTGTAGGGGGCAGGGAACTGCATTGTCCTGAGCAAACCTGGGTCCCAGTGACAAGGATGCCTGGGGAGGGACGAGGGTGCCAGGGAGTCACTCACAAGTAAGTTGTCACAGATGCCACTGGCCACCTTCCCCAGAGTGTTGGCGTCCAGAGGAGCCACTAGCATGAGGTCTGCCCATCGCCGCAGTTCAATGTGCAGAACCGGGTCAGAGCGGCGTTTCCACATCTGGGAGGGAGGACAGGGTCACAGAGAGGGCCATATTCAGTGTGGAACTGGAACCCAAGGGGCCATATGACC
Source organism: Capromys pilorides (assembly GCA_004027915.1). NCBI lineage: Eukaryota > Metazoa > Chordata > Mammalia > Rodentia > Capromyidae > Capromys > Capromys pilorides. The sequence goes on from PVKN010006401.1 coordinate 6,390, forward strand.
TCCCACCTGAGTCACTCCACCCCTCCCCCACTTTTTCTTCGATTTTTAAACATTTTTTTGTCTTTTTAAGACAGGGTCTCGCTGTGCAATTCAGGCTGGCCTTGAGCTCACTTTTGTAGCCCAGGCTGGTCTTGAACTTGCACCAATCCTCCTGCCTCAGCCCCTCCCAAGTGTTGGGATTATAGGCGTGCGCCACCACGGCCGGCTCTTTTCTTGGATTTTTAAACAGGATCACACTGTGTAGTTGAAACTGGCCTCAAACTCACAGCAGTCTTCCTGCCTCTGCCTGCTGGAGTGCTGGGATGACAGGAGTGCACCACCACTCCCAGCTAAACATCATCCCTTCCTGTAGCTAAACTGGCAAGCAGCGGTTATGCAGCCGCAGCCCAGCAGAATCCAGGCTTGAGGAAACAAACACCCCTTGTCCTGCCGTACTATTCCCTTTATGGTCTGGTTTTCAGAGAGCTGACATCTGGCAGGGAACCCTTGGCGGGCGGCTGCAGGAGGTAGGAGGCTTGAGCTGTCCCAGCCAGAAGGCTGGGGGTGGTGAGAAATGGAGGGCTGGGGAGGGGCATGGAGCCAGGGGCGCCCAAGGCTGGGAATGTTTAAAAAGCCTGGCAGCGAGGCCCACGCTCAGCAGCCCTGGGAAGCCATGCCTCGCCACAGCCACACGGCCGGGGTGGTGGGAATGGAGCGCTCTGTGGTCTCATCAGCCTGATAAGCACAAGGACGCTCAGCCCCAGGCAGCCAGAGCTGAGCTTTGGAGGGCGGAAGGGACAGTGGAACCGGACAGATGTTCTCTGCGTCACCACTACCCGCTGACTCAAGCCCAGCCCATCTGCTCTGGCTGCCAGGGCCATAGGCTGCAGGAAGACAACTGTCCTGGCAATGGACACGCGATGGCTCTCGGCCCAGGGCCCAGCACTGACCTCCCACTCATTTGTGTCACTGTAGAGGGTGACAGGAACATCCTGGGGGCTGTAGAAATGCTTGGCTCTCTCGGTTGTGACCACTGTGACTTCCAGCTGTCACCAAGAAAGGTGGGGAGAAACTGTTACTGGAACTACAAGCCCAGAGGCCACACAGGACTGGGCAGGCAGCCACTGTCCTTACAGGCTGGCAAGGAGGGGACTTCCCCACCTCAGGCCCAAATGTTTGCACAGCGAATTGTGCTGTCACCCAAAGGTCAGGCCCCACCAGGTGCGGCTGTTTCACTTCCCCATGGCGGTGGCTGAGGGATGAGTCACCAAGTGCCCAAGTATAAAAGGCGGCAGGCGTGGCCACTCTGCAGTAGGCCTGAGGCAGAGGCCTAGGACGGCAGGAGGGGAACTCAGGCAAAGAAGCCGCCAGAGGCCCCAGGGGACAAAGCTGCTGTCTCTTCACTACTTCCAGGAACAAGGCCTTTAGGCTGCAGGCAGGCTCCAGGAGAACCAAGCCGTGGGCCCACAGCACGCCCTTAGCTCAAAGCAGGTAGTCCTGAGAAACACAAACAAAGCATCAGACTAGCAAGAGGCAGGAGGTGCAGGAAGCCACACCTTATGGCACCACTGAGGCAGGGGAGATCATTTGTCCTGGAGGAGTGACCAAGGCTGACTCACAAGTCACTGGTAACCAGTGCAGTGGCAGGGGCAGCCCACAGGGACGCTGCAAGGCCTGCACAAGGTTCTACGTGCTTTTCAGCTCATACATAAACTGGAAGATTTCACTTGGGAAATTCAATGTCCTGGCTTCTGTATCATATAGTGAGACCCTGTCTCAACAGTAACCCCCAAACCCAAAACAAATAAAATAAATATCCCCCCAAACAAAAAAATAAGTCCACAAAACAAGCCAGGTGTGGTGGTGCACGCCTATAATCCCAGCACTTGGGAGGTTGAGGCACGAGGATCAGTGCGAGTTCTAGACCAGCCTGGGCTACCAAAGTGAGCTCCAGGCCAGCCTGAACTGCATAAAGAGACCCTCTCTCAAAAGAGACAAACCCAAAATAAATACCCCCAAACAACAAAATAGACAAGTCCACAAAACAAGCCAGGTGTGGTGGTGCACACCTATAATCCCAGCACTTGGGAAGCTGAGGCAGGAGGATCACTGTGAGTTCGAGACCAGCATGGGCTACAAAAGTGAGCTCAAGGCCAGCCTGAACTGCATAGCAAGACCCTGTCTCAAAAAGACGAAAAAAAAGTCCACAAAACAAAAAAAATCAAAGCCAAGCACAGAATAGGAAAAGTATTAGGTACCAGGGACTGTGGGTAGGCAAGCACTCTATCATTGCATCTCTAGTCCTTTTTGTCTTAAATCTCAATGAATTCCCTAGGTTGACCTGGAACTTGCAATCTTCCTGCTTCAGCCTCCTGAGTAGCAGGGATTATGGGCACACACTACTATACTCTGCTACAATGAATGCTTGCTTTTGGTTTTGTTTTTTAAAAAACCGTCTTCCTATGTAGCTCTGGTTGGCCTTGAACCCACTATACAGCCTTGAATCGCTAGCAGTCCTCCTGCCTCGGCCTTTTGAATGCAGGGCTCACAGGTGTGCATCATCCTGCTTGGATGAATCTTTCCTAAGTACAATTTTTCACTGGTTGTCAACAGGCTGATCATGTCTCTAGTCAGTCTTGGAAGTTGTCCCAAAATTCTGTCAAAAAATCACCTGAATCCAAAAACACTTTGTTTCATCACCAACTAAAATTGATGCACCTCATTCTTATTGAGCCCAAGACAGATCCCGTGACAGTGACAACCACTTCCTGAAAGTTTCCTATGCATGCATGAGCCTACATTAGCAATCTTGAGCCATAAAAAAGGGGCCAGACATGGTGGTCCATGCTTGTAAGTCTTGCCACTTACATTTTTTTTTTTTAACTGTATCTAGTACAGGGTCTATAGGGTCTCACTACAAAGATCAGACTCGTAGTGATCCTCCTGTTTTTAGCCTCCCAAGCACTGGGATTACAGGTGTGTGCCACCACGCCCAGTCTCATTTGCTGCCTCAGCCACTGGGGGCAGGGCTGGTGCTGCACACTGGAATCAAACATCTCTGTGTCTGCCTAAGCAGGTGCTTTAATCCCCTGAGCTATCTGGCCAGCCCTTCTTGCCACTTACAAGGCTGAGGCAGGAGAATTTCAAGCTCAAAGTCAGTCTGGGCAACTTAGCAAGATGATGTTTCTTTTTTCTTTTGAGACAGGGTCTCGCTATGCAGTTCAGGCTGGCCTTGAGCTCACTTTTCTAGCCCAGGCTGGTCTTGAACTCACACCAATCCTCCTGCCTCAGCCTCCAGTGCTGAAGGATTACAGGTGTGTGCCACCATGCCTGGCAAGATGGTGTTTCAAGACTGGATGTGGTGATGCGCTTGTAATCCCAGTGCTTGGGAGGCTGAAACCAGGAAGATCACTATGACCAATCTGTGTAGTGAGACTCTGTAGACCCTGTACTAAATACATTAAAGAAACTATGGGGCCAATGAGATAGCTCTGTGGTCTAAAGTGCCTGCTTAGGCAAGCTTAGGCACTGCAGGGATCATGGTTCAATTCCCGGCACCACATGCTGCGCCTGCCCCACCTCCATGGCAGGCTGAGCTGGCCATAACATAAATAAATAAAGTTAAAAAAAAAAAAAGTGATTTATTGGGGCCGGCGAGATGGTTCAGTGGTCTAAAGCGCCTGCTTAGGAGGGCTCAGGCAACTGCGGGGACTGCAGTTCAATCCCCGGCACCACATGCTGCGCCAGCGCCACCACCAGGGCAGGCTGAGCCAGCCACAAAATGAATAAATAAAAAAAAGAAACAAACAAACACAACAAGCAAACAAATAAATAAATAAAAAAATTAAAAAAAAAAAAAAAAAAAAAGAAACTATGTTTCCAAAAATATGTATAAAGGGCTGGGGATATAGCCCTTTATAGTTAGGGTATTTCTGGGTTTAATCTGCAGTATCACAAAAGATAGAAAAATAAAGACTGGGCGTGGTGACATGCCCCTGTAATCCCAGCTCTTGAGAGGTTGTATGTAGGCTGATCACTATGAGTCTAATTTAGTAGTGAAACTCTGAAAACCTGCAGACCCCTCCCCCCCAAAAAAAGAGAGAAAAATGATAGAGGTGGGAATTACTTCCATTTCTCATCTCCTCTGCTTATGTCATACTGGCCTTCACTTGATACTAATTTCAATCTTTTTTCTTTTCTTTTTTTGGTGGGGAGGGGGAGGGGTGGGTATTGAGATAGTGTTTCCTATGTAGCTCAGGCTGGCCTTGAACTCACAGCAATCCTCTTGCCACCTCTACCCTGGCCCCCACCACCCGTGGCTCCAGTCCTTGGTGTTCTCATGCTGCCTCCTGCAGCACAGAGGGGTCTTGGGTGATGCAAACAGCCTGTGCTGGGCAGGTCCTCCAGTGTCCCTCCCTGACCCAGACAGGTGGCCATATCCTTGGTTGTGACCTGGGCAAACAGAAGACAGGCCTGGGCCAGTTCTTCTGGTTTTTGATGGATGCCACTGGATGCAACTCATCAGCCCTCTGGCTTGGATCTTTCATCATCATTCATCTTAAAGGCCTGGGAGCCAAGGGCTGGGCCCCCGAGTCTACACACGTTAGAAATGGTATCACGCTACCTTTAGAGGTCCTAAGTCATCCAGACGGTTCAAACATTCATTTATCAGACCTTTCCAGCAAACACTGGACCCTCGGCAAGGCGGGGACTTTCCCAGGCCTCCTTAACTCCTCCTGTGTCCTTGTAGAAGCAGATGCAGAGCTGGGCACTGCAGGGTTCCTAAGGGCCACTTCCCACGGGGTCCCTGTACAGATGCCAGGATAGTTCTGTACCTAACAGTTCTATACACAAGCTCCCTGTACAACAGGCCTTGGGGCCAATCAGATCAGATCTCACTATATCAGCTCCCTGCACTTTGTCTAGCAATTATAGAAATGACTTCTTAAAACTACTCCATGAGTCTGATTTTCTGTTCTCTGCTGAAGAGACAGCAAGGATCCTGATCTGGCTGGGCATGATGGTGCACACCTATAATTTCAGCACTCTTGGAGGCTGAGGCAGGAGGACTATAAGTTCCAGCCCAACCTGGGTAACTTAGGCCTCTGCCACATCTGTCTTCTTGCCTGGCCTTACAGGCTACTGGCAGAGGGCCAAGGAGTACCAAGGCCACTGCTGTCCAGGGCCAACCTGGGGTACTGGTGTCAGGACCCCACAGAAAGCTTCAGGGCACTGTTGGTAGCTTTTCTCCCTGGCTGCCAGTCCATAAAGCTTGTGGCTAAGTCTACCCCACCCTCCCTGTCTTCAGCATCTTTGGCTGGGTTGATGGTACTCCAGGGACACCTGGTGGGTCAGGAGCATCATGGGCCAGAACTGCAGAAGCACCTAGTTCCCCAGGTCCAGCACCTGCAGCTCCCTGGTCGGGCAGACCTGAATGTTCAGGAGGGAGGCTTATGTCTGGAACACAATGCTCCTGAGGGTGCTTCACACAGGGCCTGAAGTCTTAGCACCCTGGGGTATTGGGGTCGCCCCCAGGGGCCAACACCAGGTAAGCCTGGTATATAGACAACTGAGTTAGGGAGAAATATTCTAGGCTGTCAGACAGGGCTGGCCTTCATTGAGTCAGTGCAGATGAGAACACATAACAGTGTGTCTGGAAGCTGATCCATTTAAGGCCAGACCTCAAGATAAAGACAGAATGAGCAGGCCTACATGCCTCCCCAGAGAATAAGTAATAAATTGAAGACTATTATATAAATGATATCACCTGGTCCAATACATTCTAGATAGACATCAGTCATCCAGGTGGGTAATAAGGACCTCTTGATCCATGCTGTCAAAAAAAAAAAAAAAATCTTTATCTTATTTTTTGATGTATTTGGTACAGGGTCTCATTACACAGCTTGGACTGATAGTGATCCTTCTATTTTTAGCCTTCCCAGCACTGGGATTATAGGTGTGTGCCATCATTCCTGGTCTTGGTGGCTATCTCTCTCAATAATTTTTTTCTACCATTAATCTTTTATTTTGGGAAACACAAACCTAGGGTATCTGACATATAGCAGGTTGGGAGTTATATTTCCCCTATATCACTGGGATGGACACGGTTGGCACAGTGCACAGGACCCTGCAGCACAAAGCCAAAATGATGAGCTATCTCCTGCAGGATGAGTGAGATGGGGACCCACACATGGGCAGAGGATGGGGAGGGGGCACTGTTTCACCAGCCCAGACATCAGCATGGGGAGGAGTGTAGACAGGAAACATATGCTGTCAAGTGCTTCTAACCCTGGTCTGTGTCTGGCCACTAGTATAAGAGACAAAGGGTGATCCCTGTGCCCCATCCCAGCCCACACGTGTCCCCAGGAGGCTAGGCAGGGGTTCCTCCCAGCCCAGTGCGCTCTGTCCTCCCAGCTGGGCCAGCAGGCCAGGGGCTGGGTACCTCCCTCCCGGGGAGCTGGGTCAGCACACCCCCCAGCACAGCTGCAGGGGCTGGAGGAAGTGGCGGATGCTGTTCCCCAGTTCAGCTGCCATCTGTTTCCTGGGCTATGTCTCCTGCCTCCACATACTCAACAGGAAACCCACTTGCTCAGGGTCATGGGAAAGGAGTATGTGGTTCCCGCCTTCCCAGGAGGTGGTGGCAGAAGCGCTGCAACCCTTCCAGGCCTCCCATGCTCCCAGCTCCAGCCAGTAGCTCCCACCCAGGATTCTAGGCACAGGAGGAGGTGGCAGCTCCTGGCAGCACTGCCCCCAAAGTGCTGTGCCCAGTCTCACAGCAGCCCACAGACCCTGCTTATTCAGGGCTGGGGGTGGGAGTGGGGGTGATTTTGGGGATAGAACTTTGAGGAAAGCAAAAATAAACATTCCTGACTCCAGTGGTTCCCCATGTGGTCATCTGTGGGTGAACAGTGCCCCCTGCTGGGAGTGTCAGACGCAGTGACTGGGACACATCACATCAGGCGTCTGAAAATTCCAGTAAGGAAAACACACGAGGAGTACCCTGTAGTGGTGGGAGTGGGGGTGGGAGATGGGAGGGCAAGGAAGGGAAGGGAGGTAAAACAATCTAAATCCTACTGTATGTACCATACCAATTCTGCGCAATGAATGTCATTATACATTACAAATATGTACTTATTAAAAAGAAAAGAAAGAAGAAAGCATATTGTAATGGGTCAACTAATATTGACCTGTAACTATGGAAAACTATTAGGTTCCCTTATGCTTCCTGTTATCTACTCTAAGGAATGTACTCTCCTCCTCTTTTCAGGCTGATTAGTAAAGAGTAACTGAGTAACGGTCTCCCTCCACTCCCTAATCTAAGTTCTGTAAACATATTTAGCTTAAGATGTATCCTGTAGGAACAGCTTACTCAACCAGCCCCCACAGGGCCAAGTTGCACACGTCCTAAACTGTGAAAGATCCCTTAGTCATGTGACTTTCCTTTTAAAAGTTCCTTGCTTCCTGGGCTAGGGGTTGATCAGTCTTCTCCTGCATGAGAAACGATCGACTGGCGGCCCTGAGCTCAGTAATAAAGGCTCATTTTAAATTCTCATGTTTGGTGGGGCCAGCAAGATGGCTCAGTGGTCTAAAGCATCTGCTTAAGCAAGTTTAGGCAACAGCAGGAACCAAGGTTTGATCCCTGGCACCACAGGCTGCGCCAGCCCCACTCCCAGGGCAGGGTGGGCCTGACATAATATTAAAAAAAAAAAAAAAAAGAAAAAGAAAGAAAGAAAAGAAGGAAAGAAAATGCATCTTCACTATATGCCATGACTTTTTGGGGCTGGGGAGATAGCTCCCTGGCACAAGTGCCTGCCTGGCAAATTCCAGGTCATGAGTTCAAACCCTGGTCCCGCCAAAAAAATAACAAATAAAATAAATAAATAAATTAATTAATTAATTAAATTAAATTCTCATTTCTGGATTTTTGTCAGGCTTCCATTTGAGAACCCATAACACATATATCCTGAGCCCAGAGACTCCAAAAACCTACTGTTCAATAGCACAAATAGAGTCTAATATGACCTATGATTCTCTGTCATGAGTCTAAAAGGAGATCCCCAGTCAGGCACAGGGGTTCTTGGTTTGATCCTTAGATGCACCAGAAAGGCAGCCTGATCCAGCAAAAAAAAAAAAAATCATTCTCAACCTTTAGGGCTGGGGAGATAGCTCAATAGAATAAGCGCTTGCCTGGCAAGCACAAGGGCTTAAGTTCAATCCCAGGTACCACAAAATAAATAAATATAAAACAAAAAATAAAAGGAGAAGAATGGCCAGATTGGGTGTTGCATGATCATGATTCTGGCACTCTGGGAGGCTGAGGCAGGAGGATCACAAACTAGAGCCCAGCCTGGGTAACTTAGTGGGCCCTGTCTCAAAAAAAAGGGTGGGGGGCTTGGGAGATAGCTCAGTAGAATAAGTGCTTGTCTGGTTTGAGTTCAATCCCAGGTTCCACAAAAAAAAAGGGTGGGAGGAGGGCTGGGGATGTAGCTCAGCAGTACAGTGCCTGCCTGACAAGTACAAGGTCCTGAATTTGATTCCCAGTACCAAAAAAATTTATACAGGGGATGAAGCTCACTGAAAAGGCCTTGATTCAATCCCTAATTCTGCAAAATAAATAAGAAAATTAATAAAACAAAGGAGGAGAATATAGCAGTCTAACAGCCTGTCTGGCAAATGAAAAGTGCCAGGTTTGATCCCCAGCACTGCATGCTATGCTGGCCCTGAAACCCCAGGCACTCCGTGCTGACCATCAAAACTAGGCATGGTGGCGCATGCCTGTAATCCCAGCGCTGGGGAAGGTGGAAACAGGAAGATCGCTATGAGTCCAAGCTGTATAGCAAGACCCTGCACCGAATGAATGAATAAATGAATGAATGAATGATTTTTTTAAAAAGGAGGAGCACAAAACCATGTGGGCTATTGTGGAAGGCTTCTGCATGGGCTCTAAAAGTTGGGAGGAGCAGAGGGGGCACTGGAGTCTGAGGGAGTGTACCCCAAGACAAATCACAGGGCACGGGGACCAAGGGAAACAGACTCCCTGGATTCTGAGGCCAGACCAGGAAGTGGAGCCACTGCTTATCAGATTTCATTGTTCCAGGCTTGGAACTTCTGCCCCAAGCCATATGCCATATATCTATACTTATATCTCTCTACATTTTTATGTATTTAGTATAGAATACAAGAGTCTCACTACACAGATTAAAGTCTTAGTGATCCTCCTGTTTTTGGCTTCTCAAGTGCTGGGATTATAGGCGTGTGTCACCATGCTCAGTCTCAACAGCTATCTCAGCTTGCCCCAGGGGTGGGGCAAGCAAACTGAGGATTGAAACTGGTCCCTGAGCCTGCCTAACCAGGATTTTTAATCTGCTGAGCTATCTGGCTGGCCTTCCAAGTCCCATATATAAAATCAACCAAAGATGAGCTTGACCATGAATAGGGGGCACAGTCCCTCACCCAGATCACAGTGGTGGCTCAGGGGAACTCTCTGAACATCTGAGCCAGCAGTTTGAGACGAGAGCCTTGCACCACAACCAGGAGCCCAAGGCCTTGGTGCCTATGATGGGTGGGGTCAGTGTCCACCAAAAAGGGACAAAGCTACTTCAGGAGACATGAGAAGGGTGCTGGCCCCTCCTCTGTGGGACCTCAGGAACTAGAGCCAGGGGAATGGCACCCAGGCCAACAGTCATGATCTCCCACACCATGAAGCTAGCCTAACCTGCTCATCCCTATGGGGGTCTCTGTATCATTGGTGTTCCATGTGCAACCACACAGGGGACCTGGACAGATGCTGGAACAATAAACTATGCACTACAGAGGAATGAGCTAGCCACTAGCTAGCTCTCCAGAAGGATACTCACCCCAGGAACATCCAAAAGCCTCGACACCAGAAGAGGCAACTTCAGGGCAGCAACACTGCCAGTGACACCCACGAGAACACGGAATTTTCTCTCCACCTGGGCTGTGGTGGCCAGACTGGAGGCTCTTGGTTCCATGTGGGATCTGGTGCCTTTGGGCTCCTGGATTCCACAGAGCTGGGTCTCCAAGAAGTAACGTGTGACTCAGGAACTGAAGAACAGAGGGCATTCCCTGAATTCATATGTCCAAGTAGGAGGCAGGCAGAGAACTGGCATCAGACTCCACCATGAGCGAGGCAGCCAGGGGATAAGCAGCCTAAGCTTCTGGCTGCTCTTATCACAGACAACTAAGCTAGACAGAAATTAATAGGCAGTCAGAGAAGGATCAGGCCCACAAAGCAGTCTGTCGAGAGGATGAGACATAAAAACTGTGACTAGTGGCAAATTTAAAGAAAGCAGGGGGTGGGGATGGGACATGCCTATAATCCCAGCACTTGGGAGGCTGAGGCAGGAGGATCGATGTGAGTTCAAGACCAGCTTGGGCTACAAAAGTGAGCTCAAGGCCAGCCTGAACTGCATAGCAAGACCCTGTCTCAAAAGACAAAAATAAAAAGAAAAAAATAAAAAGAAAGTCAGGGGGCCAGCGAGATAGCTCAGCAGTCTAAAGTGCCTGCTTAGGCAAGTTTAGGGACCACATTTTGATCCCTGGCACCACATGCCACACCAGTCCTGCCCCCAGGGTGGGCTGAGCTGGCCACAAAGAGAGAGCCAGGCCTGTAGCACCCACTCCCCCCAGAACACCCTCACCCACACTCCCATCCCTTTCTAGGGATGCCTTCATTCTCTCTATGTCAGCAGAGACAGTAAGACAAAGTTAATACTGCCCACCACATAGCCACGCCAGGTGCCTTGCTTCCCTATCGGATCAGTAGTAGCTATACAGCTATACCTGTAATCCTATAGGTTAATTGTAGTTTGACCCATGTTGTGATTCTGCTGTATAAAATACGCTTGGACAAAGAGCCTCTATTGTAACCTATTTTGGGGACCACTCTTGTCTCTTAGGCGCTTTCTCTTAATAAACTTTTCCCACTCTTAACCTTTGTTCCTTAAATCCACTAATTATCAGGAGACACCAATTTGGAACATCTAATGGTTGGGAGTTACTACGTTGTGACACTCACAGTGGCTAAAAAAATCAGACCCTGGGGCAGGAGAGATAGTTCAGCGGTCTAAAGCGCCTGGTTAGGCAAGTTTAGGCAACCGCAGGGACCACGGTTTGATCCCCAGCACCACGTGCTGCACCAGCCCATGCCCAGGGCAGGCTGAGCTGGCCATAACATAAACAAATAAAGTTAAAAAAGAAAGAAAATCAGATCCTGACCATAATCCCATAAATTGGGAGGCTGAGACAGGAGAATCACCTTGAGTTCAAGCCCAATCTGAGCTACAGTCTGTCTCAAGAGATCTGAGCTGCATAAATTGCCGATGGGCAGGCTGGTTACAGGCCTGAGAGCTGTGATCACTGAGCCTCCAGGACCCAGGGTCCCAGTTAGGCAGGTAAGCTACAGGGGAAAAGTGCAACCTCTGTCCTTTAAAAAAACAGGACAGACAGGATGTGTAGCTCTGCCTAGCGCGTGAGAGCTTCAGTTTGATCCCAGGTACATGCGTGCGCGCGCGCACACACACACGCGCACATACGCACACACACACACACAGCCAAAGAACCTGAGAATGTGACGTCTACAACTCTTTCTCTGAAATTTAGTTCAGGGCAGAGTTTAAATAAAGGTTTCAGTGAGGCAGAAGTCTGAAGGGGAAGAAGCTGCACCAGACAGGAAGGGTGAGGGACCAGGGTCGAGTGCAGCACCAAGCGGAAGGATGTGGCAAGCAGGGATCTGAGACCCACGGAAGCTAGGGTGTAGCTCAGAGGGGAAGTGAGTGCGTGTGGAGACGCGGCAGGCCGGCTCAGTCCCCAACACCACACCAAATTCCCTACTCCGTTTCTCACCACTCAACACTTGCTCCTCTACACGCACACACACATACACTAGACAGAGCCGCCATCACAGCTGCTGCCTCCCGCCTCCTGGGCTGACTGCCGACCTTACTAGTTAATCAGACCCCCACACTGCTCACCCCGCTAGAAGACTTTAAAGGAAGGCCCAAATATCGCGGTACTTCCCTCGTCCTTCCCAGGGATGCTAAATGACACGCAGTCTCACAAGAGTAGAGGGGGGCCGGCTCAAGGCCGCACAGCCTGCTGGGAGTTGTAGTCCACTCTGGGTGACTTTTGACACAAATCCTGGCTCTGTTCTTTATATTTTCTGGTACTCTCACCAAGGCCTGATCTCACTATCCAAACTCGTCTCCCCACTCTGCACATTCACAGTACCCAGGACTCAGGCAGTTCACAATGGATATTTATCAAGTCTCATCTGATAAATCAGGTGCCACCTTGATGGGGGACAAACAGGGACATAAAGTCTAGCCCAAGATCCGTCCTCTATGAGGAACGAAAGGGTCCTAAGCAACATGTCTTGCAGAAAGCAGAGGTCACAGCAATGGGCAAAAGACAGTGCAGAAGTAACTCTGGGTGCATTTTCTGCCTTCATTGTCCAGTGTTCAAGGGCCCCGGGACCTTTATTTAGTACATGAGACTGTTCACAGTATAGTGGGGACCCAGTGAACCCTAAGGGGCCCGGAGCTCTTCTACCTTATCCACAGCAATCATCTTTTATTTTTAAACACGAAAGGTTTTATTTCTTCAAAAAACGCCACTACTTAGTACTTTGCCCTTCTGGATCTTTTTGAAGCTTTATTTGAATAACTTACAAAAAATTTTACTTAAGCACATAATCTGGTCTCTAAGGTAATTAACACAGGCTGGTATGCTGGAAGGGACAGGAGCTCATATTTATTTATTTATTTATTTATTTATTTATTTGGAACTGGGGATTGAATTCAGGCCATCGTGCTTATTTTAGATTTTAACTTTATTCATTTACGTTTCGGCCGGCTCAGCCTGCCCTGGGAGTAGGGCTGGCGCAGCATGTGGTGCTGGGGATCGAACCACAGTCCCTGTGGTTGTCTAAGTTTGCCTAAGCAGGTGCTTTAGACCACTGAGCTATCTCCCTGGCCCTCAGGAGCTCATTTAAACAAAAATTTAAAAAGAAATCTCATGAGTCAATAGAACTCTGCCCATTTTATTTTATTTTATTATTTTTTGTCTTTTTGAAACAGGGTCTCGCTATGCAGTTCAGGCTGGCCCTGAACTCACATTTGTAACCTAGGCTGGTCTCAAACTCACACCGATCCTCCTGCCTCCGCCTCGCAAGTGCTGAGATAACAGGCATGTGCCACCATGCCTGGCTTCTGCCCCATTTTAGTCTGAGTGAAGCAAGCCAACCTGTTCTTTGTCTTCCCTAGATGTTCCTGAGCACCTCTTTACATTTACTTTCACCATCATTTGGAGTTCTGCAATCACATCATCTGCCTCTTCCATAAACTGTTGGCTGGCTCCTGTGTGCACACCACTTCACAAAACAGGCTTTTTCCTTCTTGGGGTGGGAGGCACATTTGAGACAGGGTCTCACTGTGTAGACCAGGCTGGCCTCGAACTACTTGTGATCCTCCTGCCTCAGCTTCCTCAGCACATAGTGACCATCTAGACCTCAATGACAAACCTTTTAGAGATAAGCACCCAAACTGCAACCCAAAGCCCACTTATCTATTGCAAAGTGTCAGCACTACAATTAAGCCTAAATACAGAAGCTTGAGTTTAGAAAAAACAGTCCACAGCCTGGTGTGGTCCTGCATCCTATAATCCCAGCACTCCTGAGGTAGGAAGCTCACTGTGAGTTGAGGGCTACATAGAGAAGTTCAAGGCCAGCCTGCATGACAAAATGAGACCCTCTTTAAAAACAAAAAACCATACCATCGTTTGTTTCAAAGGAAAAAAACAAAAAAACAAAACAGCCAAGCATGGTAGCGCACACCTGTAATCCCAGAACTACAAAGGCTGAGGCAGGAGGATTGCTGTGAGTTGAAGACCAGCCTGGGCTACAAAGTGAACTCAAGTTCAGCCTGAATGTATAGTGAGACCCTGTCTCAAGAAAAAAGAAAAAAAAAAAAAGCATGCGTGCCATGGATTTACCACTAGTTTATACCCAGTCAGTCCTACCCCAAGTCCCTGCTACCTCCTGATTTCTCAATGCCACACTGCCCTTTTTTTTAAAAAAAAAACAACCCCCCCCCCAACTTTATTTGCTTATGTTATGGCCGGCTCAGCCTGCCCTAGGGGTGGGGCTGGCACAGCATGTGGTGCCAGGATTGAACCACAGTACCTGTGGTTGCCTAAGCTTGCCTAAGCAGTCACTTTAGACTGCTGAGCTATCTTGCCAGTTGCACACTGCCCTCTTCTAATAGGCAGGAACCTCTGAGAACTGCAAGGCCTACCCAAGGCCACTTCAGAGAAAGAACCATGCAGAAAAATGTGATGTTGGCGCCAGGCAATGAGTGACAGGGTTCACAGCCACCTAATCCCCATGTACCTGCCCTGCAGCCTACCACAAAGCTTCATGTGGGCCCCCCATTAAGACACATGACACACAAGACACATGTTCCCCTTTATTATGGTTCACTCAGTTATCACAGATAAACATATTGGCTTAGGCAGGTCAACTGCCAGCCAAAGAATGGTCTGTATCTCCCAGAAACAAGGAGGGCAGTGGGCACCAGGAGAACGCAGAAGCAGGCCTCTGGCTGGCCCCAGACCTGCAGATCCCAGAAGTGACTGGGCCCTCCTCCCCTTTCCTGGGCCCTACAGCTTACATGGGTTCCCTCCCAGGAAGTGCATAGTTGCCAGGAGATGCAGCATTCTAGGGCCTGAGCGAGCCAGGCCAGGTGCAGGAGACAAACTTTCCCCAGGGCAGCGCTAGGCCTGGCCATGTAGGTCTCAGCCAGGAAAGTGGAATGGGACAGGAAATTGATTGGAGGTGGCATTCAACAGATCAAGAATGCTAGGCTGGCAGCTAGAACACAGCACTCCAGAATGACCAGAGGGACAAAGAAAAAGAGAGCCAGAAGTCTGGGGTAAGGGGAAGAAAAGGAAAAGGGCCTGGACCTAGAGGCTGGGATAGCTACTCTCCACAGAGAATGGCAGAGAAAACCAATCACAGCATAGGGTTCAAGCTTGAGGAACCATCAAGAAGAGGACTCTGTGGAGGCCCTGAACCACTCTCATAGGGAAGAGAAGCCACTGGGAGATCATGCTCTGGACAACCTGAAAACCCAGGTACTGAGCTTCACATGGAGCCTGGGGGCCTACCCAGCTAGCCCAGGGGGCCTTTGTCAGAACAAGGAAAGTGGGGACAGGCACCTGCTCCCTAGGTGATCACCACCCTCCCTCAAAGCAGTAGCCACCCCCTCCTTGGAATAGAACAGCTCCAGCCCTAGACTCCCTCCCTGGAAATGGGGCGAGGAAAGGTTAAGAACAAAGTCCTGCAGGCAAAGAACAACTCAGTAGACTGGAAAAACAGAGCTAAACTAAATGCCCCTGCCTGCCTGTCTCACCAGCACCCCTCTTCTGGCCTTTGTGCTTTCCATGCGGATAGTACCTGACACTTCCTCCTGCGCCTGAATGCAAATGCCCAGGGCTGCCCTGTGGCCAGCAGCAAGTGGGGCAGAGACGCAAGCTCCTCTCTTGAGAGCCCTGTTTCCCTGTTACCTGAGCTCCCCTCCCTCTGGCCAATCCAGCAGAAGAGCTATGCTTCCAGGAACCCAGTAGTCATGCAGAGACCCCAGAAGCCTTATAGGCCCGGGTCAACCAGGCCTTTGCCAGGCACCCATGATTATTTACAGTTTCTGATCCAGTTTCAAGGTATGGGTGTCACCTACACAGAGAGACCCAGCTCTTCAGAGAAGGCAGAGGGGACATGAGGAAGTGGCGGGGGTTTGCTCGAGGTGGTGGGGGTTTGCTCGAGGGGGCTGATGGCAGAGAAGGGAAAGGCACAGGAGGGAAAAGGTGAGCCTGCCTCTGCAACCAAACTGAGAGCCAAGGAGACCAGGCCTATATTTCCTTTCCTGGGACCCACGTACCCCCAGGGGCTCTGCATATCCCACTGCAAGCACGCCACATCAGGGCTGATGTGGCTCAGCCTCCTGCTGGCTTTCTGGAGCTGGGAATCCAGTCGCTCTGGGAATCCGGGCTCAGTCTCAGCAGAAACAACTAGGACACTCAGCCTCAGGGGGACAAAGGAAAACCACTCAGGAAAGAGAGATCCCAGGCAAGGGAAGTGTGCAGGGGATCTGAAGGCAGGGATGAGACAAGAGGAGGAGCCTGGATGGGTCCCAAGGAGCAAGGGGAGAGCCCATTTCTTCTCAGCAGGACCCAGGGGGAAGTGGATTCAGCTCAGAGCCTGCAGAGGGCACAGGTGTCCCAGGAGTCTTGGACCAAGGTCAGAATCAGAGGGGTGGCATGGTGGAGGGGGTGCTGGTTTGGTTCTAAACATACATCTAGCACCACGACAAGAGACCTCCACTGCACTACTTCACAAGGGGACAGGAACACGGTGGTCATGGCACGGGATGGCTCCACGTGCAGCCTGTGGCTCTGAGAGGCAAGTGGGGATAGAGGCAGACAGATAGATACAGGAAAAAAAAAAAAAAAAAAATAATAATAATATATATATATATATATATATATATATATATATATATATATATATAAAATCTTTGTACAAAGTAGGGGGAAGAGGAAAGGAAGAAGGGAACCCTGCTTGGTCACCACAGCTGATGTGGCTTGAGCTCCCGTCCCATGCCCTGGCCCTGCCTCCAAGCAGGTGTGGCAGGCTCACATCTCATTGGAGTATGTGTAGCTGGGAGTAGCAGAGTACTGGGGCTGTGGCTGGCTCATAGCCCCTTGGGCTGCCCCCATAGCTGCATTCTGGGCTGCCTGCTGCACGTGGGGGTTCTTCCATGCACCTGTAGTCCACTCCTCCTGTGCTTTGCTGAAACTCCCTCCACTGCCCCGGTAGAACTTATGAACCTGTTAGAGGAAAAGCACAAGAAGGGCTCATTAGCTGGGCATAGTGGTGCACACCTATGATTGTAGCACTTGGGAGGCTGAGGTGGGAAGATCCCTTTGACTTTAAAGCCAGCCTGAGGGCCAGCCAAATAGCCAGAGTGCTGACATAGCAGTTGAGACTGGGCATGGTGGTGCTCACTTATAATCCCAGCTCTTGGGAGGCTGTAAACAGGTGGATCACTACAGTCTGATCTAGTAGTGAGACCCTGAACACCCTGTGGACCCTTCCCAGAAAAAAAAAAAAGCCAGCCTGAGCTCCATAGTTCAAAGCCAGCCTGAACTACACAGTTAGGCCCTGATTCAAAAAAACTAACAAAGAGAAGTGTCTGCCAAAGGGAAAAGGCAGCCCACAGCTCCTCCAAGAAATAGATGGGATTGGTCTACACCTCTCCCTCCATCCACATGTAGCAAGCAGGTACAGCAGATCTGGCAGGTAACTCCAGAGGGATTGACCTGGAGGACCAAGAAATGTATCTGCTCACAGTCCAATTCCAAGGCCACCCACTCCCCTCTGGGTGGCCACATACCATGCTGAGGGCGATGAAGGAGAAGACGGCCATGACTGTGAACATGATGGTGGGGATGAGCATGACCACGGCCGAGCCAATGTTTGTCCCAAAGAAGGAGATAGTTGCGATCCAGCCGCTATGGAGAGAGGCCAGCATGGGCAGTGTGGGCACAGGGGACCCAGGAGCCAATGCTACAGCTAAGACCCCCCTGCCACCCCAGAAGAAGTCATGTCACTGACACACCGTGACCACTTCATTGACACCCAAGGCTGGCCAGTGGCTCGGGAAGACCCCTATCTAGGCTTTCCCAGAGTGTGTGATGCTCCTGACATCCACTGCCTGGCCCCTGTTCCCCTTTAAAGCTACCCCTAGTCCTCATACAGAAACTGGCCACTTGGCATCACCTAGGCCAGGCAGCCCAGCACCTTACACTCCCACCCTGCCATTCCTACTGATCCAGAACAACCCCCCTTCTTACCAGACGCCCCAGCCTGGGATGCCCACAGCCTGGATGATGCTGATGACCAGCTGCGCCATGAAGGTGAAGAAGAATGCCATGAAGCTGAAGGAGCTGTCAGTTCTGCGGCAGAGAAGACGGTTTCTGGCACCTGGGAGAAGGCCAGGGCTCCCCTGCCTTCAAGGACCCCCGTGCCCTCCCAAGGATAAGTGAATGTACAACATACAGAGGACATGTAAAGACCTTAATCAAGAGGCCAGAGATGAACCCCTTCATCTATAGTCCTTTGAAGGCATCTGCGGGCTCAGCTATGTGAGTGACATTGCACAGGGCAGGGGCTCTTTGGGCATGGGGCACCCATAGGCCCTGTGGGCACAGAAACAGATGGCCCCACCACAGCAAAAACAAGCAGCCTCATTATCAAGGGGATGGACAGCCTATTGGCATCAAGCCAGTTGCCTTCATGGGGACAGAGACCAATAGTTCCATAGGCTCAGAGAGAGCAAATCCTTTTGGCACTAGAATGGACACCTTATTGGCACCAAGACAGTAGCTAATTGGCACACAGATAGTCTTGCTGGCAAAGAGATTTAAGCACTCATTATCATGGAGATGGACAGTGACTGGCATCAAGACAGGCAGCCTTATTGACAGTCAGTCCCAATGGCACAGACACTGAAAAATCACTTTGGCACGGGATGGGCATGCATGGCACCAGAATACATGTATGGTGCTCCTTTTGGCACAGAATTGGATAACATCATTAGCGCATGAATGGTGTCAATGTTTCCTGGATGGCGGGCACCTGGGCTGATGTTCTTCTTGTACCAATCAGCTGGAATATGGATAAGAAACTCCACAGATGAAAGAACCCACAGGATAAGTAAACATGTAGTTTTCCAGGGAAAGCTGAGCATAGGAAAAATAGTCTGGTCTCCATGCAGACCCACTGCCACAGGGAGAGGAAGAAGTGAAGGAACTATGAGGAAGGTCTCAGTTCCCAGCCCCCTGGGCAAGGCAGGAGCTCCCAGGAAGCCCACAGCTCAGGAGGCAGTGGGAGTCAAGGCAAGCAAGAGAAAGCAAGGTCGGGGAAGGGTAAGAGCGGAGGGGGCAGGAGGGAGGAAGGGAGAGAGGGAAAGAGGGAAGAACAGAGGGAAGGAGTGAGAGAACAGAGAGAGAAAGGAAAGGAGGGAAAGGAGCTGAGCATGGTGCATATGCCTATAATCCTATAATCCTTGGCACTCTGGGAGACTTGAGGCAGGCAGCCTGGGCAATTTAGCAACTTAACAAGACCCTGTCTCAAAATGAAAAATAAAATTAAAAAATGAATGGCTGGGGATGTAGCTCAGTGCAAAAGTTTTGGGTTCACACTGCAGTTATTTTCTTTCTTTCTTTCTTTCTTTCTTTCTTTCTTTCTTTCTTTCTTTCTTTCTTTCTTTCTTTCTTTCTTTCAAGGAAGAACAGAGAAAATAGCTATAAAGAGACAGCAGGTGAGCACAAAGAGATAGTGCTAGGAGCTGAGGGGAGCACCAACCACTTACTTGAAGGCCTTGTAAATGGGCCGAAACCAGCAGACGTAGGAGCAGGGTGTGAAGAGGATGAGCCAGAGAAAGGCCAGGCCAAAGTTGGTGGCTCCCCCGCCTCCGATCAGCCACGCGAGACAGCCCACCAGGTTCACGGCCAGAGTGACGCTGTTCACTGCAGACCCACAGGCATACACACAAAGAGAGACACAACATACACACACATGTGCGTGCACACACACACACACACACACACAGAATTCAAAGAGACTCATAATCAAACACAAGTCAATGACAGACAGGTAGAGATGTATGCGCGCGCACACACACATGCAAACCACATTTATAGATTCACACCCACAAAGAAAACCCACACATATCAATGAATGCATATGCATACACACAAAAAAGACACACGCACACAGAGTACAGATGTAAGAAAGCAAGCTGGGAGCCCAGACCAAAGCCTTCCCACACCCACTCCTAGTGACCTGGGAGCACAGCACGACCCAGTCCCAGGAGGCTCCTTTGGAGGCCTGGCCTCAGGGCGGGAGAAACACTCCTACCCTGGCAGAATGGCCTGGGGGCTGGGGTGCAGTTCCGGGTGGTGCACACACTTAAAGGACACCAGGCCCCAAGTTCTGTCTGTACATACAGAGCAACCTCAGTCCTGGGCCCTCCCAGGGGTACAGCAACCACTAAACTCCAAATGGGAAACATTACACTTCCCCTTAAAAGGCTGGGCAGGGAAAGAAGACAAAAGGCTTCTTAGAAACAATTCTTTGTGCCCCAAACCACCCACTCTATACTTCCATGGGGTAACAGTAGTGGCTGGGACTTCAGTCTCTCTCTCTCTCTCTCTCTTTTTCCACAGGGAATTGAACTCAGGACCTCGAACTTGCCAGGCAGGTGCCATGCCACTGACCTATACTCCTGGCCTCTATCATTCTTTAGACTACAATCACATCCCTCCCTTCTAAAGTCCCCTTTCTTATCTCCTGTCCCTTGAGCTCCTTCAGACCTGAGCTGCACACTGTCTCACCTGAATACAACACAGACCACCAACCAGACCAGGCATTCCCTTCTCACAGGGGACACAGTGTCACTGAATCCAAGCTAGCAGGAGGCTCCAGGGATATCCCATGTCACATGCTGATGCTGACATGAGGGGGCCCCTGTGCTCGACCTTGGGCTGAGTGTGCAAAGCCCTGCTGCACATAAGATGGTAGGCCCCACATAGGTAGCATCTGCCCCTAGAGAGCCCTTCAGCACCTCCGGGGTGACACACATTCCCTCGGGTCAGGGCCCTGGCAGGTGCCCAGTGAGGACTTAGGAGATATTTATAGGCCTTAAATCCAGCTCTTGGTGAGATCTCCTCAGGGCTAGCATCCTGGGAACCTGCAGTCAGGGAGAAAGAAGGCTCCCTAAGTTGGGCCCAATTTGACCACCGTGCAGATGTACCCATCTCAGGGCCCTCAGGACACATGTGGACACTTCTTCCTATGTAGTCAACTCCATTTCCTCTATCTTGATCACTGCTCCAAAATCTCCTGGAGCTTTGAGGTTATCCCTGATTTAATGGCTCTGTCCATAGAAATGCTATCAAGTCACCCATAGTTGCATGGGTAACCCCAGCAGGGCTATAGATTTGGAAACCTTAGAAGCTGGGTTTCCTTAGAGAATGTCCTGCCTCTTCCAGACACATAGTCTGAACCTTCTCTCCAACACTCCCATCCCCACACCTACATTATATTTGACAGAGAAAGGAATTAAAGTCTTTAGCAGTAACCTCCATGTCTTCCTCCCAACCTTCACAGATGCCCCTCACTTGCCCTAGGCCTTCTTGTGTCACCTGCTAGGACATCCCTTCCTCACTCAATGGTCAGCAGTTTGTTTTATTTTTCTTAAAGATCAGGAGTTTGTGTGTCTGGCACTGTGCCCTTCCTACCATGTCACGAAGGGCCTGATGTGAAGACAGCCTTTGTTACTACTTCTGGATAATCTTGGACCCAAGTTGGTAGCTACCTGCAGACCTGACTCCAGGCCACATCATGGGGACAGAAACCAACTGCATTAGCTCAGGAGGTGCCTGGGGCTGGCATCCTGCATAGCCAGCCTGCCTGTCTTCCCTTACCTGCCTTCTGAGAAATCAGACATGGCCAAGTGACAACATCCATGCTGAGTCCTTTCCCACCAATCTGCCACCAACTATCAGAAATGTGGCCCTCAGACCTATGACCTCAGCATCCTAGACCCCTGGGACTCCAGGCTCAAAGTATAGAACAAGAACCCAGAAGTGACATTAGTCACTGAGCCAATACAACAGGGACTTGTTGCTTGTTTTGTTTTGAGACAGGGTCCTATTATATAGTTCAGGCTGGCCTTGAACTCACTATGTAGCACAGGCTGGCCATGAACTTGTGGCGATCCTCTTGCCTCAGCCTCCCAAGCGCTGGGATTACAGACGTGCACCACCACGCCCAGCTGGAAACTACTGCTTGGGAAGTGATATAGCCAGACACACTGTCTCCCTGGCCTTGCGACTCCCAGCTGAATGCTCTTCTCTTTGAACAACCTTCTAGGAAAATAAGAAAAAGAGGTTTTGAAGCAAGGACTCTCCTCTAGGTCCAGAATCCTGACATCTTGGCAGTTACCAGAGGATCCCTGGAAAATTTCTCCATCAGAAGTGGAAAGGAGGGGGCCGGCGAGATGGTTCAGTGGTCTAAAGCGCCTGCTTAGGAAAGCTCAGGCAACTGCAGGGACTGCGGTTCGATCCCC
>PVKN010006402.1:0-28589 GCA_004027915.1 Capromys pilorides
AAGTGCTTATTCTACTGAGCTATCTCCCCAAACCCTGCCTGTGCTGCAGTAGGTTATTCATATCACTTAAATCTCTAAAAGGATCACCATCACCCTTCTATGACAGGAGTTGCAAAAAATTCTTTTTAAGATATCTTAATTATTTTTCAACATCTCAAACTGTGTATTATTTTTACATTCATATTTTTTGTCTTTAAAAGTTTAAAATTTTATATAGTCAATTTTTTAAATGTACTTTAGTGTAGGACCTACAGGGTCTACAGGCTCTCACTGCGTAGATTGGACTTGTAGTGATCCTCCTGTTTTCAGCCTTCCAAGCCCTGCGATTACAGGTGCTTACTGTCACGCCCAGTCTCAATCAATGCCTCAGCATGCCCTGGGGGCGGGGTCAGCAAGGCACACTGGGAATCGAACCATGGCTGCTGCGCTCTGCCTAAGCAGGCGCTTTAGTCTCCTGAGCTATCTGGCCGGCCCTTGTGTAGCCCAATTTTTGAAAAGCCATAAAAGTATGACTTCTGACTTTTGACTCATTTTTAGAAAGTCCTTTAAGGAATTCTTATGTTGGATTTTTGTTTGTAGTTGTTTTACATTAATAAAATTAATATATTAATAATATTCTTTACCAGGTATATTATTTGCATATGTACTTCCCCATTTTGGCAGTTGTTTCTTTACTCCTTTGATAGCCTTTCTTTTAGTCACAGAATTTTTTATTTTGATAAAGTTCCATTTTTTCTTTCTTTTTTCTTTTTTATTCTTCTGGCAGAACCAGGGACTGAACTCAGGTCCTTGTGCTTGCCAGGAAAGTGCTTATTCTACTGAGCTATTAATATATTAATAATATTTTACTACTTTTTTTTTCACTTACCATTATTTTCTGGACATCCATGTAAGCAGGCAAAAGTTTACTTTTGGTGAACTTTTGGTGTTAATAGCTGCGTGGTGTGCTGTGGTACCGATGTTTAATTATTTATTCATTATCCATTATAATTGAGCTTTCCAGTGGGTCCCCACTTTCTCAGAATTACAGACAAACTTGCTGGGACAAGTCTTGCCTCCCTGACCCACAGTTAGGAAGCTGGGGTGCCGAGGATGAGCACAAAGCCAGACCAGCAGGCTTTGCACAGCTCTCGATATTGTTTCTTACCCTATAGGGCCCCCTACCGGTTCAAGCACAAACAGCTGGCCCAGACTTGGAGACTTGGTTCCTCTGACTTGGAATCATGGAGAGGCTGTGAAATCTGAATTAATCCCTCCATTTGACACAGGGCAACTGAGACTCATAGGAAGCTGGGGGCTTGTCCTAGTACACCAAGCTCCACAAGCCAAGAATGTGGGACCTAGTCTGCAGCGCTGGCAGTGCCGTGCTGACTGTTACATGGTTTGACCCTTCACCCCCAGATAGGTCAGCAGGTCACGGTGTCTTAAGTGGCTGGTCGAACAAATTTTAAACCCACTTAAGAACTCTATCTCTGGGTTGTCAGTTATAGGAGCAAGAGCTCTGAAGTGCTGCAAGCTGGCCTTTTGCTTGTCATCAGCCCCACTGGGGGAGGGCTCCTCCTGGGTTCTTCGCCTCCATCGCCACCGCGTGCCAGTTGTGCTGGGACTAGAGAGAAGCCTAAGGACATCGCTCCTCAAAACAGAAGGCACGCGGGTCCAGAAAGGCACATCTACGCTGCTCAAGGCATTTTCTACCGCTCTGTTGGAGGAAGGGAGCTCTGGAGTCCTCTCCTCAAGCTTGCTTCTCTACCCAATCTATGTTTATTTGAAAGGGACATCCTGGCTCACTAAACTGTTGGCTTCCTAGGTGTAAAAACTAGATCTGATGCTCTCTGTAGCCTCAATGCATTACTGTATGATCAGTCTGCATGTATCCCTCTGTTCTCCGAAACTTTAGGACAGTTACTTTGATACTGAAATTCAGTAATTATCTCTTTGCAGTTGTATTGTCTATATAACCCCATCAGTTTGTGCCTGTTAGTCTTGTATCTCTTATAAAACAAAAAGTCATTACAGGCTGGTTTTGCACTGGGTTCCCTTCCTCCTCCACTTTCCTATTAATTCTGCCCTATTCACACAGGTATAATCTGATTCACTCTTTGGAAGAGAGTTTAGATCTCGGAGTCTCTTCTGTCAAATGTAAAAAAGCTGAAACTTAATTTTGTACCTCTGGCTCCACACATGGCAAATTCTTTACTCTTCTAGTCTCAGGACAGCCTGAAACGCCATTCTCACAGCAGGATGGGGGTGGGTGTGGGGGTGACTGGATTTCAGAACTGTTGCTACTGTGCCAAAGAAGGAATCCAAATCAACTCTTGAAAAGAAAAAAAAAAAAAAAAAAAAGGCTATTTCCAGAGAAGTCGCCCCTTCCGCTTCCTACTCTTCACATGCGCTTTTCAGGAGGCCAGAACTGGGACCAGTAGGATATTCTGCCTACAAAGGGGTCTTACAACTGTAGTAGAAACAAAGGCCTATTTGTGCAAGTTTACAGCCCCTGAGAAATCTTTGTGTACATCTTCACAGGCCCGTTTCTGATCATAAGGCAAAAAGGCCCTTTTTGATCAAGACAAAATGAACAAGAAAATATGAAAATGGGGTTTTATTCAATTTTTCTTTCTCCTTTTTTTTTTAATTTTAGGGAAGGGTCTATAGTGATCTGCCTGTTTACAGCTTCCCAAGAGCTGGGATTACAGGCGGCGCCACCACGCCCAGTCTCAATGGTTGTCTCAGCGCAATGCTAACCCAGATATGGGCAGTGCTTTGGCAGGACATTTGGCCTTATACTTTTTTAGGAGAGGATGGTGGTAATTGGCATTATCTTGAGTTCGTGATTAGCCTTCTCAACACTCACACAAAAGGGGGAGGGAAGTCTTTTCACCAGCCTTGGGCCTTGTCACAGACTAAATGGGAAGGCGAGTTGTGTTTCATCTGAGCCATGCGCAGAAGGATGGTTCTTTACGTGGAGCCAATCCAGAACATAAACAAGTGAGGTTTCCTAATTATCCTATTTTCTGGAGCACAGGACTCTCCCAGGGTAAAGTGCAAAACTAATCTCAAGGTTTCACCAGGGCGTACTTCTGGAGGTAAACATCTGCACTTTTTGTGACCAAATGGATTCTTACTTTGGAAATTATTTTATAAAGAAGATAAGTAAAACGTCCTGTAAAAGGCGCTTTTGAGCATGCAATTAGCAGTGCCTCGTGGCGCAGCGGGCTCTGAACAATGCCCGGGGAAAGTCGCAGCTCGGCTCGGGGTAGGAATCGTGCTCCTCGCTGCAGGACAAGAGCGACAGTTTATTTGGCTAAATGACGTAAGGTATGCTTCTGGCGGGTCTCCATTTTTCGGAATAGTAGCTCAAGTGCTCCTCAAAGAAAGAGCAGACGCTGAGGGAAGCAGGTAATATTCTTTCGAAGGAAAATACACCTGCCGCAGTGAAGCGAAGGTATCTAACCGAAAACGGAACCGCCGCCTAATTTTCCCAGCAGCCCCCATTTCAGCCGCGCCTGGCCTCGGTTCTGTCGTGTCTTCTCATTGGTCGCTTTGACGCACGCCTGCGCCTGCGCACTGCATCCCTTTGAGGGTCGTGGGGAGGCGCCATTTTGGCCCCAGCGGTGCTTCTGGGAAGTAATTTTTGACCCGCGCGCCTTCTGGTCTCTTGCTGCAACCCATTCTGAGCCGGCTTGCCTCTTGAAATCTCCAATCTTGCAGCCGCTGTTTTTTTTATTCTCTGTTTTCTCCGAACTCTCCGATTAGCCGGAAGCCTCGGAGCCCCGATCCGCGCAGTCGGAGGTCACACCACCAGGAAGGAGGTGACGGGGGCGGCGCGGGGCGCGGACACTCCCCGCGGAGAGCCCGCCTGCCATGGACTCCGAGTACTACGGCGGCGACCAGTCAGGTGGGTTAGGGGCGGGGGACCCGGCCGGGAGCAGAGCGGCCCCTCCTTGGATCTGTCCCGAAGTGGAGTGCGGGCGGAGCGAGGCGCCTGGTGACCAGCTAGCTGCGATGTCCGCTAGAACCCTCGGAGAGGGCGAGGGAAAGCATGCCATCTGAACCGGCGGAGGTGTTGCCTAAACGGGAGACCCCTTCTGTGCGTGTAGAGTGCTGGGGAAGGTGATGCGTTTCTTGTTGGGGGATTTTTTCTCTCTCTCTCTTGCAGATCAGTATGTCGAGAATCCAAAGAAACGTTTGCTAGGGGTTGGGGATCCTTCGTAGACTTTTCAGTTGAGTTAGGGCTAGTTTAATTTTTTCTGCAGTCCTGGCTCCCCAATGAGTAAATTCATCAATCTTGTTTGCGTTGCATAATTTTTTTTGTTTTGCTTTGCGGTACCGAGGATCGAACTCAGGACCTTGTACTTGCCTGGCAGGCGCTTATGCCCCTGAACTATCTTCCCGGCCCCATGCATAAATAAAGGGTGCATTTTTGGCGCGCATTGGTGGTGGTTGTGCATTTCCTTCACCTTAAGATCGTTGCACTTTCTCACTGAAGTTTGCTCTTCCTTCTTGATTATTCAAGTACACACTCTGGGGCCATCCTGTAGGCTCAGTGCCAGGCACCCGGGTGGGGACGGGACCTAGTGCAGGGAAACAGCCTGTTTGCATTCCCTTTGAGTCCTTGCTCCATTTGGGTGTTCTGTATCAAAAGGTTTGAGTAGTTACTGCTTAAGGTGTTAGTGCTTTGAGTTCACCTCCATTCCTTATGACAGCAAATATCGACTGCAAATGACGTTTTGTAAAGTTTTATAAATTCGTTTATATTTTAATTAAACATGATTGCATGTAATATAATACATAGGTCATGAAATAACAGTAAGTTGAAGTCAAGCATTTTTTAAAATATCTGACTGAGTCTTACTACAGCCTTAAACTGCCCTAAATCCCAGTTTTAGTGTATATAGTTAAAGTATTGTGCTGTGAGGTAGCAGTTCATATTTGCAGCTCATTTCGTAATACAGTGTGTGCTTTAATGAGTCGTCACTGTTTCCAGGCATTAGTTTTTGTGGCTTTCATATATAAACAATGTGTCCATGTGCAAGGCAGTGTTTTGGGCTCTAGGGGGTAGCGGTAAACTGAAAGACCCACATGAAATAACTAAAGTACTGTGGAAAGCTGGTTTTAGACTGGGTGTGGTGGCTCAGACCTGTAATCCCAGCACTTGGGAGGCTGAGACAGGAGGATTGCTATGAGTTTGAGGCCAGCCTGGCCTACATAAGCAAGTTCAAGACCAGCCTGAACAGCATAGTAAGACTCTATCTCAACCCCAGTTCTTCCAAAAGATAGTTTGTAGCACAAGAGTTGAAATAATTGATCAGCACACTGTTACTTAGAAGTTACAGGCTTGGTTTTGAGAGATTTTCTTTTTTTTTTTCTTTTTGTGTATGTGTGTTTTGGAAAGGGTATACAGGATGATCAGGGGCTCACTACTAGATTGGATTTGTAGTAATCCACCTGTTTATAGCCTCCCAAGAGGTGCAATTACAGGTGCTCATCACCACGCCCAGTCTCAGTTGCCATCTCAGTGTGCCTGGGGAAGGGGCCACCTCGGGGGTGGGGCCAGCACAGTAGGCCTGGTGTTTTGTTTGTTTGTTTTTTGGTCTTTTTGAGACAGACTGTGCAGTTCAGGCTGGCCTTGAACTCACACCGATCCTCCTGCCTCAGCTTTCCAAGTGCTGGGATTACAGGTGTGTGCCTCCATGCCCAGCTTTTTTTCTTTTTTTGACACAGGGTCTTTCTATCATTCAAGCAGGCCCAGAACTCATTGTGTAGCCCAAACTGGCCTTGAATTTGTGTCGGTCCTCCTGCTTCAGCCTCCTGAGTGCTGGGATTACAGGCATGTTCCATCATGCCTTGCTTTAGTAATTTTCTTAAACTTCACATTTCTCTTGTTGTGTTTGTTTGTTTGTTTATTTATTCATTTTGTGGCTGGCTCAGCCTGCCCTGGTGGTGGCGCTGGCGCAGCATGTGGTGCCGGGGATTGAACTGCAGTCCCCGCAGTTGCCTGAGCCCTCCTAAGCAGGCGCTTTAGACCACTGAACCATCTCGCCGGCCCCCAAACTTCACATTTCTCTTAGAAGTATTTTTATTGCCACATACACCACAATATGTTAATAATTCTTGGTATTTATATGAATATTGTTTTGTTCAAAATATTTGTATCATTATTTGTCCTTTGTCAGTGTAACATTTGCTCTGATATTCTTGATTCGGTGTGTTTGTATCACCAGTTGCTTTTGTTCTTGCTCAGATGATGGTGGTGCTACTCCAGTACAGGATGAGCGGGATTCAGGGTCAGATGGTGAGGAGGACGTCAATGAGCAGCCGTCCGGATCCGACACTGGAAGTGCAGACCGGCATTCGGAGGTATTGTCTGGGCACCATCTTTCGGGGAGCTCTTCCCTTTCATTTCTTATGAGGCTTCTTTTATTTAGGGGTTATAGAGTCTGTATTGCAGGGTTTGCATTTTAATACTTGAGTAAAGGAGATTGTAATAGAAAACTGCTTGTAGAGTTAACAGGATGGTCTGTTTACTGAGGAAATCACAGGTAAATAAGTTGTTCCGATTGGGTAGAATTTCAAGTACTAGGCTTTTTTTTTTTGGTCTTTTGAAGACAGGGTTTCAGTATGCAGTTCAGGCTGGCCTTGAACTCACTTTTGTAGCCCAGGCTGGTCTCAAACTTGCACCGATTCTCCTGCCTCAGCCTCCCGAGTGCTGGGATTACAGGCATGTGCCATCATGCCTGGCTGCTACACAATTTTTAACTATATGTTTTTAAAATAAGGGCCAGTGAGATAGCTCAGTGGTCTAAAGTGCCTACTTAGGAAAGCACAGGGACCAGGGTTCAATCTGCTGCACCACGTGCTGCGCTGGCGCAGTCGGCCCAGCCACTGAGACTGGGCATGGTGATGCACACCTATGATCCCAGCACTGGGGAGGCATAAAACGGGAGGGTCACTACAAGTCCAAGCTGTGTAGTGAGACCCTGTATCAAATACATAAAGAGAAAAAGCCAGGCCTGTCGTGTTTGACTTATGTTTCCCCATTTCACATAATGCCTTACCGGGGCTGAGCATTTGCAATATGAAGAAAAGTTGAAATAGAAAGTTACGGGGTTATTGCCTCTCAAACTTCACATCAAGTTAGCCTTCTTGTTGGAACTGTTACAGTGCATATAATTCTTTTTTGAGAGGGAAGGGTCTACAGGGTGTTCATGGTCTCGCTATCAGATTAGACTTGTAATGATCTGCTTGTTTACAGCCTCCCAAGACCTGGAATGACAGGCATGTGCTACCATGCCCAGTCTCACTTGCTGTCACTGGGGGTGGCACTGCAGGCCCGGGGATCGAACCCCCAGCCCCTGTGCCTGCTTGCAGTTGCTTTAATCCACTGAGCTATTTGGCCCTTACAGTGTATATAACAAAGCAAATAAAAGTTGTTGTTTTTTTAGAATTGCAGAGTAAATATTACACATTTTAATATGTGTGACCTAATATATCAGTATTTTAAAAACAACTCTGTTTGCCTCCCTAGTTATATGGCCTGCCCTTCTCATTGTTAATAGAAAATAAAATTGGGGTAATTTTCATTTATGTTCAGTTTTAACATGAATTTCTAGTAGACACAGACTGAAGTGAATAAGAAAGATAAAGATAGACAGATTTTCTAAGATTAAGTGTGTCATATTTTGCTTGATTACACATTCACAGAAAATTGCCCAATTTTACGTAGTAGATAGAATTCTCATGTCATTTTTATGTTTGCACATTTGCATTAGTATGTATTTATACATTCATCCTGTACTTATTGGGCACGTATTATACATGGGCTCTTGGTGACTAAAAGTCAAAAATCTTTCCCTTAGGTTTATTTCTAGTGGCAGGAGAAAGACATTAAGATAATATACGTATTCTTAAAAGTCATACAGTTTGTTAGAAGATGACAAATGCTGTGGACAAAGAAAAAAATTAGAGACTGCTCTGTGTGTCTCAGTGTAGCACCACCCATCTGGCGTGTTCGAGGCCCTGGTTTCAATCCCAGTAGTGCCCCTGTGAGGAAGTGCACAAAGGTTGTCAGGTGTCAGGATGAAGGGGTGGTTTCACCATTAAACAGGGGGTCTTCATAGGCCTATTAAGAATGTGGCACTGGAGCCGCTGCAGGAAGGGGAAGCAGGATAGCTTCATGGAAAGTGTCCGTGGGGAAGAACATTCTGGCCAGGGGCCCCGAGGCGGGAGGCGCTTGAAATCTGAGGGCGCTGTGTTAGTCAGCCTTTCATCTCTGTGGCCAATTGCCTGAGAAAAACAGTCTGAAGAAGGAAAAGTTTTCCCTCACAGTTTCAGAGGTTTCAGTCCAGGCAGTGCCAGCTCCACTGCTTTTAGGCCTGTGGTGATGCAGAAGCATCGTGGTGGAGGAAAACATTCCCTCCTGGCAACTAAGGAGAGAGGAAAAGAAAGGGTCAGGGACCAGGTGGAATCCCCAGGGTCACATCCCTGGGACTCAGTCCCTGCAGGTAGGCCCAGTGGTTTCTGTCAGCTAGCTCTCAGTTATGCTGTTTGGGTGCAGGCTCATCAAGGGATTAACCGTCTGCTGGATGGAGGCCACTCAGGATCCACTCTGAGCTCCAGAAGCCCCTCTTCTGAGCTGTCAGTCTTTGGGAGGACACTCTAGACCCAACCAGAGCAAGCACCAAGCTGTGAGCCCAGCTAGAGCGGAGTCAGTAAGGGATTGAGAGGCTCAGGCAGCAGGGCTCAGGTGCAGGGATGGCTCATCCTGGGGCCGTTTTGGTGTCACTTCCTTTTTGTAGGCACTTGGGCCTTTAACTAAATTCTAATATATCAATGATAATAATTGTTTGATAATATAAGTGTTATCATGGTATATTGGGCATGTGATATTTTGTTTCCACATCAGAAGCAGTGTTAGATTGATTAGTATAGGTCATGATTTCATGCCTCGGTTATGCATAAATGTAATGTAGTTGCTCTTTAAGCAGCTGTGTTTTGTGATAATAATGAAGTCTAAGTACATATTTATACGGTTGAGATGAAAATTATATGAGTTTAAAGAACGTTAAAATCAACATCACTATTACAGAAAAGACGGTTAACTTTTTTTTTTTTTTTTTTGGTGGAACCAGAGATTGAACTTAGGACCTTGCACTTGCCAGGCAGGCACTTGTGCCCCTGAGCTATCTCCTGAGCTCCTGTTAACCTTTTAATGTTATTTCTTCTACATTTAGTTCTTCCCATGTGTGTAAAGTGTATTTTGAGTTACTTGAGACTTTATGTATTTTGCGTCTGGACCTCCGATTATGCCTTAAGTATTTCTTCATGCCATTAAAGAATCTCGGTGAGTTATTTCAGTGCCTGCAGGAATACAGAGGCAGCATCATGCTTCTCCCTCTGTGCGTGGGGCTTGGTTCTAGGACTCTGTTCCCTGTGCCCAGGGGCTGTGAAAGGTTAGGGTGCTGAAGTGCCTGTAAGGGCTGGGGCTGTCCGTCTGTGGTCGAGTGCATACTCCAATGGGTTAGAGCCTCAGCACCAAAACTGAAATAGTTAAAGTGGCATAATACTTGCCTACCACCTGCGGGCATTCTTCTGTGTAATCTTAGTTATCCTCTACCTTGCGTATGCCTGTGCTACAATGAAAAGGCTGTGAGTAGTTGTAACATTGTATTGTTTAGGGATAATGACAAGAAAAAAGCCTGCTCTAGGCTCTCTACCTAGTAGGCTATACCGTGGTAAGATACTGTTTCTTTAGATATTTTCAATCTGAGATCTATGCTTGGTTGTTTATACTGTCAATTCTCTTTCTTTTGGGAGTGTCTCAGTTACTCTTCCCTCCTTGCTGGGACAAATATCCAACAGGCAAAATGAAGGAAGGAAAGGTTTATTTAGCTCACAGTTCCTGGAGGTGTCAGCCCATGCTCAGCTGGCACTAAGGCAGAACAGCACATGGCAGAGGGCAGCAGATCATGGCGGTGGAAGGCAGCAAAACAGCAAGAGCAGAAGGGAAGAGTAACAGCAGCAGCGGCTACAGAGAGCAAGTCTGTCTCTCTTGAATTGCATCCAAGCCATCCGCCTCAGGCTGGGTGCAGTACTCACACCCATAATCCCAGCGGATCATGAGCTAATCACAAACTCTGGAAGTCCACCCCATGACCACATGAGGCTTTAGGGAACACCTGGACACACACCATAACACGGAGCAAGCTTCTTGCTCCCTGTGGTTAACTGTTGCTCCTTAGTTGTGATACAGCACCTGGGAACAAATTGCTGTTCATGTTAATCCCATCAGGTTGTGGTGGCTTTAAAGAAATGGTGGCTGAGAACAGTGTTCGGTAGGTGGTCTCATCCCAGGGTGACACTCCTGCTGTCTTAGTCCTCGGTTCTTTCCTGCAGGCTAGCTGGCCTACAGTTTTGTGTGTATCTGGAATCCCTTCCCCCGTGCTTTCTTCCAAGGGTCCCCAGTCTGATTGCCAGGGAAGTCATATTCTTTGAGGAGAGATTACGAGCTCTCTGGTTAGGATGTCTCTTCTCCAGGCAAAATCTCTCAGCCTGGGTCAAGAAAGTGGCAGGTTTCTGCTCCGAGACACCACAACACTAGAAGCGGCCGGGTGGCAGCTGTTCTGGTGTGGTCTCACCAGCCCAGGCCAGGGCACGGGAGCCCCGGTTTCAGCGTGAGGCACTTGCCTGTTCTCAGCAGAGCCCCTTGCCATGAGGAAGGGCTAGGCCCGAGCTGGGAGTGCAGCCTCTCAGATCTACTCCCCCCAGACTTGCACATCTGAGGGCAGAACATCTGTCTGGCTCTCCCAGGAAAGAAAGGTTAGGCTTAAAGTGGGTAGGGGGGAGAGGCCTGTGTTTTGACTGTGGTAGCAGTCAGAAGGGCTGTCTTGCTGAGCTAGCTTTGAGACTGGAAGGAGGCAATAATATTATTTCTTGGCCAGACCTTTTATGATCACTTTCTCAAGTCTTCTAGGGACCAGCATCCTTTGTCTGTTACCACAGTCTCTACTGGGCCCTGTGAGTTCTTTCTGCTCTGGGTCTCCTGTCTGCGTGTGCGTTGGTCAGTTCTCTGGGTCTTGTCCTTGGTCCACAGATGGTCATGTTGCCCTGATCATGAGGTTCTTCCAGGCTGACTAAGGTCTGTGAACATCCCTGTATAAGAGATGTATTGCATTTCAGTTCCCTGGGCGTGAAATGAGGTGCTGGTAACACATCTGCCCCTGCACTGGCAACTCAAACTGACCTCTGCACAGTGTTTACACTAGTAAGGCTAAGAAGGAAACAGTACATATTCAGCAATGTGGAAAACAATATATAGAAAGCAAGCAATAAAATATGATAAGTGGAGGCAGGGGAGATAGCTCCGTGGCACGAGTGCCTGCTTGGCACGTGCAAGGTCGTGAGTTTGAACCCCAGTCCCACAAAAAACAAACAAACAAAATATATAGAGAAGTGGTTGTAAGGATCGCGGTGCAGTTTTGAAATTGTTTTCAAAGGGTATTTGGAAACAGGAAAAATTTCATGACGTTACTTGACAGGTACAAGCTATTAAACTGACTGTGAGGCAGGATACAACTCTGCAGAAGGATGCCAGCTTAACATACTGGCAACCCCGGCTTTGGTCCCCAGCGCCTCCCACAAAAAGAAACGTGACCCTAGAGCCAACTTTAACTTCTTTCTCTTTTTTTAACAGTAATGCCTCAAGCCTACTTCGATTTCTTAAATTCACACAAAGATTAATAACAAAATGTAGGTAATGGTGATCTGTAGGTAGTACGATCCATGTTTCTTTAGTTCTGCAGTGCACATTAATCATTTAAATTAAGGGGAAAATAAGCAAAATGACTGCTCCATTATTTTATTCATTTATTTATTTTTTGAGACACGGTCTCACTATGCAGTTCAGGTTGGCTTTGAGCTCACTTTTGTAGCCCAGGCTGGTCTCGAACTTGCACCGATCCTCCTGCTGCAGCCTCCCAAGTGCTGGGATTACAGGTGTGTGCCACCGTGCCCGACTCTGCTCTGTTTTTTAAAGTGGTAACTCGTTTTTATGAGCCTATATCATCAAATGATTCAAAGTTACTTAAAAAATTCAAAGTTTATAAGAGCCATGTAAAGAACCTTTCTTTTGTCTGTTTCTTTTTCTGTTCTTTTGTTTTCTTGGTATGGACATTGAACTCAGGCCTTCCTACTGAGCTATGCCCCTTTCTCTTTTCATTTTTTATTTTTATTTTTATTATGTATTTAGGGTGTGCAGGGTATGGAGTCTACAGGTTCTCACTATATAGATCAGACTCGTAGTGATTCTCTTGTTTTCAGGCTCCCAAGTGCTGAGATTACAGGGGCATGGCACCATGTCCAGTCTTTTCAGTTTTTAAGACAAAGGTTATTGAAAAGCAGCTGTACTACTTCATGTTGGCAAACAGAACACATTGTTTATAAAAGTATTAAAATATAAAATAGCCATAAATTGTACTGCAAAACTTACAAGACCTATATACAGAAAATGTTAAGAGAAATTGGCGATTTCAGGAACCCTTTCCACCTTTCTTTCAGGTCAAGTCTGGCTGGGTTGTCCAGTCTGGGCCAGGCTGTGGTGCTCCTGCGCAGCTTCCCAGAGCTCTGGGATCCAGGTGTGCACCACGACACCCAGTTGCCCTCTATTTTTAATTTGCTTTTAACAGTAAATTCCCTTACTAAAAAAATTACAACACTCAAATATCATTGTGTTTTCGTAGCAGATTGCTTATATGATATTTTAGTTCCCTAGATTGGGAGAAGAGTATTAAAGTTTAGAATTGAGTTTTTTCTTTAAAGGTTGTATGCCTACCAATCCAGGCATCACTGGAATAGCAGACAGCATTTATTTTTCAGCACCCCACTTTGTCATGTGTTTTCAGTCAACATATTAGATCTTTAGGTTGAAAAACATTTCTCCAGATTAAAGTGCCTGCTTGGGCAGAGGTAGGGGCCCAGGGGTTGGATTCCTGCCTACCGTGCCGGCCCTACCCCCGGCCCCAGCCCTGGGGCACACTGAGACAGTGACTGAGGCCCAGCATAGTGGCAAGTGCCTGTAATCACAGTGCTGGGGAACCTGAAAAACAGGAGGATCACTGTGAGTCTGATCTGTGTAGTGAGGCCTTGTAGACTCTGTACTAAATATATTAAAAAGAAAGAAAGAAATTCTTTACCCTAAATTTTAGCATTGCTTAGTTTGCATAATGTGTATATTTATTACTATGTCTTTCAAGACAAATTTGTAAATATTTACTGTTTTGTAGACCTAGCAATGCCAACCTAAAACTGGGCTCTACTGTCCCGTGAGTGTGGCAGACCTATAAAAGGTGGCTGCTGTACAGTGTTACACAGGCTTAGCCATGGAGTGGAGGTGGGATTCACAGATGTCTCAGCAGATGGAGGAGGAGCAGGTGACTGATGCTGATGGCTCTGACCAGACCGGGAAGGGGTAGGGGCCAAGGCACACGACTAGGAAGGACTCGGTGTCCTGCAGAAGTGATGGTGACAGGGAGACAAACTGGCCCAGTGGGAGGCTCAGTGGGAGTGGTGCAACAGCAGACCTCTGTGGAGTGATGATACCACAGTGCTGGGCAGTGTCGTCTTTACAGTGGAAGGCATATGGCATGATGGCCAGAATGTGGTGTTAAGTGCTAGCTTTGCTCCTTCCTTTTGTTCTTTTTTAATGGCCTTAGGGAATTGAGCTGCGTTCCCAGACCAGTTTTTTATTTTGTATTTTGAAAGTCTTGTCAAGTTACCCCAGGGTAGGTTTGGACTTGTGATCTTCTTGCCTCAGCCTCTCAGAATCCTGGGATTAGAGGAATGAGTGACCACAGCTTTAGTTTTGCCTCTTAATAGTTACTAGTACTTGGAAAAAAGATTCCCTCTTTGTAAGTCTTGGTGGACTGAGAAGCTGTTGTGAAGGTTAAATAAAAACGTAACACTGTCAAGAGCTGAAATATCTGTTATGCTACCTCAGAGTTACTTGTGTGATTACATAGTTGCCACATACAGTAAATAAGGCTGATAGAAAAGTACTGGTTTTTTTTTTTTTCCAGACAGGATCTTGCATTGTAGTTGAGGCTGGCCTTTAATTTGCAGTGTAGCCCGGGCTGGACTTGAACTGGCAATCAGCCATCCTGCCTATGCCTCCCAGGTGTTGAGATTACAGGCATACATATGTCACCATGCCTGATTTGCTGATTGCACTTCCTAGAGGGCAAGATCATTGGCAATCTTTATGAAGTCAAAAACTTATACAGTAAAATATACTTGGCATATGAAGTAAAATTTAAAAGTAATATTACTGAGTTTGCCTTGGGGTTTGAGGGTATGGTGGACACAGATTAAAACTAGGAGTGCTCTATCAGTGAGCTACGTCTCCAGCTGTTATCGTATATATTTTTACCTTTTTTGAGGGGATGGTTTGAGACATGGTCTCCCTCTGTAGTTCAGGCTGGCCTTGAATTCAATGTGTCCTGCCCTTGTCTCTCTAGTGCTGGGATTACATGTGTATACTGCTATACTCAGCCCTCCCCTTTTTTTGGCAGAGGATCTTGTTGGGTTCTTTAGCCTGGGCTCAAACTTGAGATTGTCCTGCTTCAGCCTCTCAACCGAAATTACAGGTATGTGTCATGTCTGACCTATAGAAAGGAAATCTAGGGGCTGGCGAGATGGTTCAGTGGTCTAAAGCGCCTGCTTAGGAAGGCTCAGGCAACTGCAGGGACTGCGGTTCGATCCCCAGCACCACGTGCTGCGCCAGCGCCACCACCAGGGCAGGCTGAGCCAGCCACAAAATAAGTAAATAAAGAAACAAACAAACACAACAAGCGAACAAATAAATAAATAAATAAAGTTTAAAAAAAAAAAAAGAAAGAAAGGAAATCTATAACAAACACTTGCAGTAATAGTTTATTATACGTTTAATTTTTAGGTCATTAACATTTTTCCAAGATTAAAAGATGTATAAAATATTAATGAGATTTTGAGGAGTTTTTATTCACTTTGAGAGATCAGAATTGCCCTCTGTGGTAGGGCAGATGGAGAAGAAAAGGAGATACTAAACAAATTTTTGAGTAGTTACACTGGATGTACAACTTTTTAATAAAACAGTTAGAATATCTCCCAGAGGAATGGCCCCCAAATCTGACCCACTTACAACTAGTTACCAATTGTAATTTTTCTTTGATAGCGTGAGATTAGTTGTTTGTGGGGGGGGGTTGCTATTTTTTGTTTTGGTCAGCTTTTCTCTTTTATAGAAAACATACTGAAGAAGTGCATATGTTAAAATCTAGGCACCTGTAAGTTTCAGCTGTACAAGAAAGTAGTGTATACATTCTCCTGAGGGCCCCATAGAAGAACAGAGGGGATGTTGAGGAAGGTTATTTTGGAACTTGGCTCCTGGCTGTTTCTAGCTGCAGGCCAGACCCAGCAGGCCCAGCTCTCCCTCTAGCTGGTGCTGGCGACAGCCCCCACCCCCCTCACAGAGTTGAATGAAGGTGGCAGTTGGCCCCTGTGGAGCTTTTGGGAGAGATTGTGTGTCTGTGGGGTATGTGTCACCAACTACGAGATTGTCG
Source organism: Capromys pilorides (assembly GCA_004027915.1). Classification (NCBI taxonomy): domain Eukaryota; kingdom Metazoa; phylum Chordata; class Mammalia; order Rodentia; family Capromyidae; genus Capromys; species Capromys pilorides. Next base: position 15,588 of record PVKN010006402.1, read on the forward strand.
GCCATTTCTGTCCTTGTGTACTATCCTCCTTCATAGTTCTTTTGATTCCGTTTGCACTTTTCCTTGTGTTAGGAATCACACATTTTCTTTTCGGTGTTGCTTATTGGATTTCTTTTTCATTTTAGTAAGGGCATTTTGGTTTCTTTATGGTGGGGGGGAGGCGTTTTAAAAATTGTTTGTGGTCTCAGAGGTCAGTATGTGTTGAAGATAAATGCGGGACCAGGCAGCTTCCTAGGAAGAGGAGTGTGAAGGCGGAATGGCTAATGGTGCAGCCTCTGGAGGAGGCCTTGGGCCAAGTCCTGAAGAGTGAGTGTTCTGCAGTTAATGATATTTGTTACTGTCTTACAAGCATCTGCTTTGCAGATAGCCCTCTGATGTACAATTCTGTTCTTAACTCCATCACCTTCAGAACACCAAGCTTTGAGAAATTGAGAAAGTTGCCGCCCATCACACAATAGAAAGTGGTGGAGCTTGTGTTCGGACCCCAGGCATTTCCGACCAAAGTTTGTATTCTTGACTGTTGGATTCTGCTGCCACCTAGAGAGAAAGATAGAAGAGTCTTCAGGAGAGGAGTATTTTTGCCAGGTTTAAAGACACCAAAACGACAAGGTAAAGCTCATTGCATCTAGGCAGTGGGAGCAACCTGTGTAAGGGTGTGGATGAGGCCGGCTGAAGTCAGCACTCCCCGAGGGCTGGAGAAGGCTTGTCACTGCAGCCCTCATATGGGTCACTTGTCAGGAGGAACGTTCTTGGACCCATTCCCAGATCTAATGGAATTGTTACCTGGATCTGTGAAACTCTCACTGAGGTTGCCCAAGAGGTGTCCGGCGTGCTGAAGTGGGGTAGCTTTGGTTGCCTTACGTTAATGTTGGTGAGCTGGGAATGGGTCTGGGTGGTGGGTGAGACTTGGCTTTGATGACGTCTTCAGTGTGCGTTGTGTAGCGTCTCTTCCAAGTACACATCAGGACTGTCTTACACCCTATGGGCTTCATTGTGCAGCGTGGATGCTTGCAAGAGGGAGCTTCTGGAGCAGCTGCCGAGGCCTCTGTGACCACGCCATTGTGTCACTTTGTTGTTGTTTTTCCCTTTTTATTTTTATTTATTTATTTATTTATCTTAATTAATTAGTTAATTTTGCAGAACTGGGGATCGAACTCAGGACCTTACACTTGCAAGGCAGGCACTTGTGCCCCTGAGCTATCTCCCCAGCCCCAACCTTCTGTTTTTAAATGTGTGTTTACTTCGTGTTGCTGCCAAGGTCTCAGGCATGCTGGGCCAGGCATCGCCCCTGAGGTGCATCCCTGGCCCCTCAGGCTCTGTCCTGTGCCAGTTCACCTGGTTTGCATTGACATATTCAAATAAGGGGATTTCAGTTAAGATATTCTGGACATAGGGTCCAGTGTAACATGTTTTTCAAAATTCTATAGTTATTTTTTCAGGGAATTCACTGTGTAACTTACTGTTCGTTTGGTGTTTTATTGATTTGTAATGGTACAGGAGTAAACAGTTTCTGTTGTTTTGAGTTTGATCCTTCTGATGGGCGAAAACAAGTATCTTATTCAGCAATTTTTCAATTTGATGGTGTACTTTGAAATGTATGATTTAATGTTTGCTCTACCACAGTTTTAGTGTTTGGTTTTCTGTTTAAGAATGTCACTTATTTCACTCTGTGTATTGTGGCCTTCCACAAAACAGTTGTATACTGAAATAAACAAGGTTTTTTCCTTATGATGATAAACAATAGTTCTTTGTAACTTCAATGTGAAGTATTACAAGTATGAGGCATTATAGACATTTCTGAATCTTTCCAGGATCCTCGGTGTGCTCAGGTTTCCAGACAGTGGCAACCAAAGTGTTTCTTGCTTTGTTAAAAATATATAGACCATTTAGTCGCGCTTCTGTTTCAGGTAGTGAAATCAGACTCAGGACCTTTTGCTTGCCAGGCAGGTGTTGTGCCGTTGATCTGTGTCCCTGGCCCTCAGTTGTGCTTTCCATTATATATTGTACTTAATTTGACTTCTAAAAAGTTGTATTCCAGAGTTACAATTTAATTGCCAAAACTGGCCTGAAACTTGAATATTACAATTTTCAATTAATTGTGTAATTTCTGATATACTTTTCCCAAATTCCGTGTCGCTGGCTCGTTGTCCTCTGTCTTGAGTCTGTTAGCCGTCACTTCTTGCCTGTTTTCTCCTCACTGAACCACACACAGTGGATAGCCACGCTCTTGTGAAACTCCTTTAAAGTGGATGGAAATCCTAAGGCTTACAATTATTTTCATATGTAGTGTCCTTGTATTTTCTATTGTCTTATAGTGCGTAGGTTGTGTGGCAGGAAGTCCAGGGTAGCTAGAGGGTGATAGACAAGGGTCTGGGATCTTTGTGCAGTGAAGTTAGATTTTAGACACTGAAATAGCGTGCTGAGAGCTGATGGTGCTGTTAGTGGCATTCCAGTGAGAAGGTCCTGGGTTCCCGTCTCGAAGCTGTCTGTGCTGCCTGTCTTTTCTGGACTGTCAGTCGTGCATCTCCCTGTGGCTCTGAAGATTGTTCTTCTTGGACCTAACCAGAAATGATTTCCATTTGTAGCTAAGCCAAGCTGAGTCACACCTAAACCAGTTAAGCGACGTGTGTGTCGTGAAACGCTGTCCACGGGCTAGCTTGCACTTTTCACTTGGCTTTCTTGTGGACACTGTGTGCTCCGTCCCATAACTGAGTGGACATCTGTTGTCTTCCCACCCTTCACAGCCTCGGTTTCATAAATGCATTCTTTTTTATAGGTTTTCAAAATGCTATATGTATACTTTCATAATAGTGCGTACTGCGTCACTGTATCAGTGGGATTGCGATGTGTTTGCCTGGTTTCTCATTAGCAGCTCCTCAGTGTCAGACACTAAAGAACATGCTCAGCCCTGAGTGCTAGTCCCTTGCGCACAGCAGGCATTAAACAAAGCCTTGCTGAAGTAAGCCTAGTTTTATGTTACTCCCTCTTTACTCCTTTATTATCCAGTCCTTAAGTACTTTGTTGTGAATGCGTGTGGCTAGAGGCCATTCTGTGCTTTAGAGATACTTCAGGGAAGAAAATAAACCCAGTATTGCCTATGTTCTTAAGCACTTGTATTGTAGATAAATTTTTATCTACATTCTCTTATGTTAGGAAACATAGCTAAACTTCAGAGGAGCATCTGTCTGGGTTGTTGTACTTTGCTGGCACGATTGATTCTGTGTTTTCCCTTCTGTGCTAATGTCACATTTAATGGATAAGTACCACTTTCACTGGGATAGCAGGTGTGTGGCAGGGACTCCAGGACCATGCTGAGTCCTGACTCAGGAAAATGCCCTTGGGAATCTTGGACTGCTTATGATTTGGGTGAGTTCATATTTCAGTTAATTTTAATAGCAATTAGTGTTTCTTTGGCATGCCATGTTGTTGTGGTAATAAAATATTAAAAACAGCCTTTTGGCTTTGTAGGCTTGCTGAGACTGTCTTTAAAATTGTAAACACAGCATGCCTAGTCTTTCAGTGATCCTAGGAGTTAAAGAGTCAGTTGTGTGAAAGCTCATTCAGGGTTCTCTCTCATCTCGTAGCTGTTCATAGCTAGTGCAGCAGTGGGCACATGTGTGGTTCGAGACTCTGACCCTTGGTCGTCACCTATGACAAGTCCATAGATGCAGCCGTATATTCTCAAGCTATAGTTGGCTCCATAGATTTTTTAAGAGGGAACATTCAAACATAAAAATACTTTCTTTATAAATCAGAATGTTATTAGGCCGGCTAAATAGCTCAGCGGATTAAAATACCTGCGAGCAGCAGGCACAGGGGCCAGGAGTTTGATCCCTGGGCACACTGAGACCGGGTGTGGTGGTGGCGCGTCTATAATCCCTGCACTTGGGAGGCTGTACGCAAGAGAACCACTGCGAGTCCAATCTAGTAGTGAGACCTTGATCACCTTGTAGACCCTTCCCTAAAAATACAGGGAAAAAAAAATCAGAACATTATTGAAAGTAGAGATTTTCTAAATCCTAAAATATTTATTAGTACTTTGGTATGTTTAATTTTGTGTATCTTTTCTGTGTTTTTACGTAGTTTGTATCGGCTGTGTTTGTGCCCTAGTGCTTATTTTCAAAGTAGCTGTATCAGGTTCCCTCATGGGCTAGTTAGTAATCACATTCTCCCCACAACTAGGCTTTTGTTCAGAAGCACAAGGTACGCAGCTGTGGCTGTGCCAAGCCCATTGCCTTACACGAGGAGTAATGCGGTGAGAACACGGGAGAGCAAAGATTAGGAGTGCTTAACAGATGCTTAGAAAATGGCGACTCCTCTTCCTGTTTAGATTCTCTCAGGAGAATGTGTTATTTGATTCGTTAAGTACAACTAAGTTTTATGATCTTCTTCCCTAAAATAAAACCTGAGCATGCTTATATGTAAAAGAATTTGTTAAGTGTTTGCTTGTAGTAATCTGAAAAATAGTTACATTTGGAGAAATTAGAATTAGATGAGAGCCGGCGAGATGGTTCAGTGGTCTAAAGCGCCTGCTTAGGAGGGCTCAGGCAACTGCGGGAACTGCAGTTCGATCCCCGGCACCACATGCTGCGCCAGCGCCACCACCAGGGCAGGCTGAGCCAGCCACAAAATGAATAAATAAAGAAACAAACAAACACAACAAGCAAACAAATAAATAAATAAATTTAATAAAAAAAAAAGAATTAGATGAGGAGCAGATGCAGGGCCCTGGGGTTTGCTCCCCTGCATGAGTGCCGGCCCCGCTCCAGGGCGTGCTGTGCGTGCCTGTAATCCCAGCTCTTGGGAGGCTGAAAAATGGGAAGGATCACTACCAGGCCAAACTGTGTAGTGAAACCCTGTAGACCCTGTGTAAAACACATTAAAAAAAAGAAAGAAAGAAAAAAGTAAGCTAGGATTTTTTTTTTTCTTTCCTTTTTTAAAACTTCTAGCTCTTCAGAAGTAGCCCCGTGCTATATATAGATCTGTTTTAGTTACCTTTTTCCCTTTGGAGGTGTACACCATAGTGAGCCATTTCATGGACAGCCTGAGTGGGGTGTTTCTGTATAGGTGTGGGGTAAGAGCTCCACGTTTACGTGTGTGTGTTCCCATTTTTAGAGAGCTGTTGACGTTTTTAAACAACTGACTGTCAGCCTTGTTTTGCAGTGGTGCCAAGGTTTCTTTTTCTTTTCAGAATGAACACAGTGACCCAGAGGATGGTCTCGCCAGGAGACCCCCTGTGACGGACTCTGAGAACGATGAGCCCTCCAACCCCCATGCCAGTGACTCTGAGAGCGAGGAGCTTCAAGGGCGCAAGGACAGCGACTCTGAGGCTGAGGAGCGGGCAGAGCCTCCTGCCAGTGACTCTGAAAATGAGGACGCCAATCAGCGTGGGAGCGACTCAGAGGGCGAGGAGCCCCTGAACGGGCCCACTAGCGACTCTGAGAACGAAGCCCTTCAGAAGCCCATAGCCAGTGACTCGGAGACGGAGGAGCTCCAGAAGAGTCCTGCCAGTGACTCTGAGCCCGAGGCCCCCCTGAGACCTCGGGGGACGGACTCTGAGGGTGAGGAACCCCCACAGCACCAGGCCAGTGACTCGGAAGATGAGGAGCCTCCAAAGCAACCCGTGAGCGATTCCGAGAGCGAGGAGCTCCCTAAACCGAGGGTCAGTGACTCAGAGAGTGAGGGACCCCCCAGGCTCCGGGCCAGTGACTCAGAAAACGAGGAGCTCCCCAAACCCCAAGTCAGTGACTCTGAAAATGAGGATCCCCCAAGGCGCCAGGCCAGTGATTCTGAAAGTGAGGAGCTCCCCAAGCCTCAAATTAGTGACTCGGAAAGTGAGGACCCCCCGAGGCACCAGGCCAGTGACTCAGAAAACGAGGAGCTCCCAAAGCCCCGAGTCAGTGACTCGGACAATGAGGAGCCTCAGAAAGGACCTGCTAGTGACTCTGAAGCTGAGGACAGCGCCACCCCCAAACGGAAGCCACAGTCAGACGACGACAGTGACGGGGAGAATAAGGAAGGGGACCCAGAAGTTCAGAATGACTCCTTTAACTCAGATAGCCACTTGGCCAGAAAACAGTTCCATAGCTCTGACAGTGAGGACGAAGCACCCAAACAGCCAAAAATGTACAGCGATGAAGATGAAGAAAAGGAGGGCGAGGAAGCAAAAGTAGTGAAGCGGAAAGCTGCCGTGCTTTCTGATAGTGAAGATGAGGAGCGAGCCTGTAAGGAGTTCCGCTGGGTAGCTTTCCCTATTGCCTAAGCTTTTAACTATGAGAAACTATGCCGTCCTTTTCCGTTATGCTAAATCCGTATTACTCAGCTTGATGCTCTATTCCTGCTTCTCATAGGCTGAGCATAAAATTAAACACCCTTTGACTTATTCTGGCAGCATCTGTTCACTTTTTACTGTGTAAAGTGATAAGCCAGACTGCGAGTCAATGGGCATGTAGGACTTCACCAGAAAAGGTAATGTGCTTCGAAGAAACAGGTTCATGTGAAAACCCTGACTGTGTTAGGAGTTGGCTGGGGTCTTTAACGTCTGGCTCAGTAGGTCCCCTCCAAGTAGTAACTGAGAGCCTCCATGGCCATTTCTGTCTGTTAAACACTACTGTGTACCAAACTACAGGGAGGTTTGGGAGAGATTGTGTTTCGAGGCTGTGTGTCTCTGGAGAGTCTTGGCTACCTGGTACCCATTTTCACAGATAGTAATTTAACTTGATTACTTTCTTGTGAAATTTAACCCTTTGGAAAAGACATTCCCTAATAACAGTTACAGTAGTAGAAAGTGACGAGAATGTCATACACACAGCTGTTTTACCAAGAAGGATGAAAAATGTCAAACTGACAAGCAATAATTAAGAAACATGGATATTCCTAGAAAGGAGAACCAGTCTCCCTGTTCCTTTTTTGTGTTTTTTGAGTTAGAGTTCAAGGTAGTTCAGGCTGACCTTGAACTCATTACCACCCAGAATGGTCTCGAACTCATGGCAATCGTTCAGCCTTGTTCCTTGCAATATTGGATAGTGTGAAAGGATGCCCGTTGTTAACCTTAATTATGAATCTTGAGAAGTGTTACTGACACCAGCTTTATATTGAGTTCTTTCTTCTTTTGGCCATTTTTTTACTAAGCAACGTAACATAATTTTTAAGATGAATGTGAGATATTGGGGCATTTTGTTTGTTTTTACAGTGAGGGCTAAGGATGGGGTTGTGGGCATACCAAGCAGGCGCCACGCCACTGAGTGGTGCTCCATGCTAGTTCTTTCCTTTTATTTATTTTCACTTTTCTTTTTAATCATGTGTTAGGAACTTTGTTTTTTGCTTTCTTCGATGTCACTGCCATCTGAGAGCACCCATTGTGGTTAGTGGTAGAATGACCATGGCAGAATAAGATTAATGATGATTTTCTTCTTCAAAAGCAGCAAAGAAGAATCGTATTGTCTCTGATGCTGATGACTCTGACAGTGACATTGTGTCAGACAAGTCAAGCAAAAGAGAAAAGACTGTCGCATCTGACAGTGAAGAAGAAGCGGGGAAAGAATTGTCTGATAAGAAAAATGAAGAGAAGGATCTGTTTGGTAGTGACAGTGAGTCGGGCAATGAAGAAGAGTAAGTGACAGTGTAACATGACTTTTGTCACTATGTGAATTGTCTTGTAAAATTTTTAAACTTGTATTAGGAGAGCATAGTGAGTTGCTGCCTGCTCTCATGACTTTGGAAATAGCTCCTGAGCTGGCCATACGTGTGCTGCGTAGGATGGATCCCAGAATAGTAGATGAAGAAAGTCAAGAGCACAGTAACGTGTGAAGTTTTTAGAACTGGGAAAACTGACCTGTGGTGATGGAAATCATAGTAGTAATTGCTTCTAGGACGTTGATGTTGGGGGCCTGACTAGAAGGGTGTATAGGAGCATGCAGGGGAGGCGGGACGATTTTGCATCTTGATAGGGCTTTGGTTATATGAATATACATTCTTAAAGCCCATTGAATCGACAATTCTATATGCACGTCTTACTGTGTATAAATGATGCTTTATTTTGAAACATGACTTCTGTGTAAATGGGAAGAAAGAAGAATAATACTTTTATATTTATTTCTTTCCTAGAAATCTTATTGCAGACATATTTGGAGAATCTGGTGATGAAGAAGAAGAAGAATTTACAGTAAGCATGACAGAAATATTTTGTTAAAGTATTTAAAGCTTTTCTGTTTCATGGTAGTTCTCTGATACACTATTACAGTAAGTAGCAATAAATATGAAAAAAGTAATTATTCAAAAGAAGAAAGTGATTCTGAAAGTGAATTATAAAGACATGGAAGAGTAATAAGTGAGCTACTGAAGTGCAAGACTACATTAAGAGACAAAGGCACGGTAATGAAAGAGGCACAGTTGTGGAGCCTCCACTTTGCCAGTGGCAGTCCAAGGGTTTCAGGTTAAACAGACAACTAGAAAAGTATTTGGAAGTCTGCTTGTCATCTAAGGCACAGAGTAGCAAAGAATTACTAAGATAGCAGTTAGAAATCTAAAGTGGTAGCTGTACATGTGAGACTGCTTTTTCTTGGGGAGTGTTTGCCCTGCTGTGAAGCTGCTTGTAGTTTTTACAGCCTCAGGCCTTAGGAACAGAATTTATAGTGCAAGGTCTGAGGAAGTTAGAAGGCCCTGGAAATGCCATGCTTTGGTATGGGACCCCAAAGGATTAAGGGTGTATTGAAGTAAAATAGCCTTTACCTGGATTTTAGGCCAATTTGAGATCATCTAGAAAGTCTAGCAAGCCTTAGCTCAGAAATCAGATTATTTTCTCTCTCTCTCTCTCTCTGTCTCTGTCTCTGTCTCTGTCTCTGTGCTGTGTGTGTGTGTGTATACTGTCTGTCTATCTATAGTATTCTGTGAAAGATTAACGGAAACAATAACTAAAGACAATAAAATAGACCCAGGAGCTCTTAATACAGGAATTTCGGACAGTACATTTAAAAATCTGTTCATGCAAGAAAAAGAAAAATATTTCATCAGAGCAAAGCATTTTTGAAAGAACAAGGCACATCTGGAAAAGAACCAAGTAAAAGTTTTAGACCTATAGAGTTATAATAGCTGAAATGAAAAATTCAACACACAAGTTTAACAAAAGACATGCTTGACAAGCAAATAGGTGAACTGCAAGGTAAGTTACAAGGAAATACCTAAAATCAAGAATTGAGATATATTATGGAAAACAAAAGATTAAAGACATAGATCATGAAGTTTACCCAGTTGGAGTACTAGTGCCAAGGGAAAGCGCATGAGAGCAGGAGCAGTATTTACACAAATCCTACAGAAAACGACATATGATGGCACTCCTACCAATCACATCCAGGTAAGTACAGTAAAAAGGAATCTGTGCTTATGAGTAATAAAACTGCAGTAAACCAGATGAGAAAGTTTTAAAAGCAACAACTGCAAAAGAAAATTACATTAAGAAAAGCAACTTCTAGCTGGTGGTAGAAGCCTATAATTCCAGCTCGTGGAAGCTTGAGTCAGGAAGATCCCAATTTGAATCCCACCTGGGCAACTTGTACAAGACCCTGTTCTCAAAATAAAAAAGGGCCGGTGGTGTAGCCTGCGCAGTGGCAGAATGTTCCCGGCTTCAGTCTCCAAGTGGATGAAAGGGCAAGTACATGCAGCAGCTCGACTAGTAGCCAACTCTTCAGCAGAAACAGTGGGCTCAAATAGCTGTGAAGCTAAAAATATGTTGTAGCCAGCAGAAGTGCTGCTCAAGAATAAGTGCAGTAAGGAGAGAATGAATTAACGACGTACCAGCTGAAGGCAGTACCTGAAGAAAATGGCAGGAGGAATGTGATCTTAGGTAGAAGGGAGATGTAGCAAGGAAGGAAAGCGAGCAAAAGTATGTGCCTGAGTTGCAGTGCTGGCAATAGAAAACAAGGTTATGTCTGGTGCAGTTTAAAATACAAAGTTAAAACATGGCAGCAGTAACAAGTTGGGAATATGCGTGAAATGGCAGAGATCACAGATCTTTGCATGTGAACAGAAATGTGCACTAGCAGACAAGTTGACCTGCGTGCCTCAACAAGCTCAGATGCCTCGTCCTCTTATGCAACCACTAACCACTAAAGAAGACTGTAGTGACATGTAAATCCAAACAAAAAAAGGAAAATAGTAGCATGATGAAAGGTAATCAGTCCAAAAGGATGCAGGAAAAGAAAGGCAATGTAGAACATGGAGCACTGTAGAAGTAGCACAGATTTAACTTTCGATAATATCACATGAATAAAATGTCAAAGATGATTTAAGACAGGGATTTTTAAAACCAATTACTTTTTTTTTTTTTTGTCTTTTTGAGACGGGGTCTCGCTATGCAGTTCAGGCTGTCCTTGAGCTCTCTTTTGTAGCCCAGGCTGGTCTTGAACTCGCACCGATCCTCCTGCCTGAGCCTTCCAAGTGCTGTTAGTTATAATTAATTGGCTATCTCCTCCAGGCTTGTTAATCGCATTGCTTTGGCTTTTCTTGGTTCTTTACATTTCCGTATACATTTTAAACTAAATTTCTCCAAAAAGTAGGAAATACAGAAAATATTTTCTGAGTCCAGGGCAATGAAACTAAAAATAACAATAAAACGCTCTTGCCACTTTGCAGTTTGAAGCCTTTGTGAAACAGTTCTTCAGTTGAAAAAGAAATCAGGTTTGTTTACTAAAGGAAGAGTGCAAGTAGATAAATTTAGAATTTAATTTAGAACAGCAGAAAAATAATAAAGCTAAGGAAAAGTAACAGGTAATTCATTTAATAGAGATTTGAAAGACTGCGCCACGGGCATTGGCCACTGCCCTCTGCAGCCCACTCCAGCTCAGCACCATGTAACGGGTGAGAGGCATTGATATGTCAACTTCCATTGAGAAGACCTCTTCACTTCTTTAATTTTTTTATTTTCATTTTTGGTACCAGGCATTGAACTCAACCGTGTACTCGCTGGATAGGTGCTTATGCCACTGAGCTGTCTCCCCGCCTAGAAGGCCTCTTAAAGTATGAGAGTTAACAAAAATAAGCTATACAAAAAAGATTTGTCATTTTGTTTACAGAAAAATGGAAAATTGAGAATTACAAATATCTTTTTTGGTTTTTGTACTGGGGATCCATCTCAGGACCTTATGCTTGCTAGGTAGGCCCTTAAACCACTGAGCTGTATCACTAACCCTGCCAGTATCTTCTTACACATGAAAAAGTCCCAGTTTAGTCATAATAAGAGAATGAAAGTAGAACCATACTGAAATATTTTTTGGGTTTTGATCCAGAGATTGATGGATATCAGTGTTTGATAACCTGCTATAATGATCTGAAGTAAGAAAACATACACTCAGGTTTTTGCTGGTAGGACAGACAATTGACATTATGTCTATGGGAGTTGTACATCTAAATATATCCACACACATCTAAAAATTTCAGGTACATGTGACCATGTCGGTAGGCAAATGTGTTAAGCAAATTATTGTCACAGTCCTACCTGGGAAATAACTCAGAGCCTTAAAAACAATGAGGAATAGTGTTTGGATTACCCGTTCCAGTTCACCCCTTCACTCAGCTGGACTCCTGACCTTGAGTCGAAGCAGTTATGTGTGAGATAACCACACATGCATTTAATAAACTGTCTTTAAAAAAAAAAAGTTAGGGGCCGGGGAGATAGCTCAGTAGAATAAGCACTTGCCCGGCAGGCGCAAGGTCCTGAATTCAATCTCCAGTACCACACACACACAAAAAAAACAATTAGCATACTTGGTGCTGGTATAGATTAGTGTCCACATTCTCTTGTGAATTTGGGAAATGTAGGGCAATGTCATCTACCCGCTGTGAATAATATGCTGCTATTCATACAATAAAGAAGTGAATGTGTGTGTGTGTGTGTGTGTGTGTGTGTGTGTGTAGAAATATTTATATAGTGGGCCAGGGATAAAGCTCCACAGTGTAAATGCCTGCCTGGCAAGCTCAAGGTCCAGAGTTTGATCCCTGGTACCAAAAAAAAAAAAAATTATGTGAACAGACCAGCAGAAAACTAACCCCAGTGACGAGGGAGAGAGATTCTGCTACATCCTTTTTGGAAGCCTACTTAATTTTTTTTTTTTTTTTAATTTATTTATTTATTTATTTATTTATTTATTTGCTTGCTTGTTGTGTTTGTTTCTTTTTTTATTTATTCATTTTGTGGCTGGCTCAGCCTGCCCTGGTGGTGGCGCTGGCGCAGCATATGGTGCCGGGGATCAAACTGCAGTCCCCGCAGTTGCCTGAGCCCTCCTAAGCAGGCGCTTTAGACCACTGAACCATCTCGCCGGCCCCAGCCTACTTAATTTTTGTTCTTTGTGAATCTGTTGGAAAAATTAAAGCAATTTCTCAAAGAAAAATCTGTGAGGGGACTGCACTAACTGACAAACTCTGTCTTTAGGGTTTTAATCAAGAAGATTTAGAAGAAGAAAAAAGTGAAACACGGGTCAAAGAAGCCGAAGATTCGGATTCTGATGATAACATCAAGAGAGGAAAACAGTAAGTTCTAAGATTGATTTATTTAATTTTTTTAAAAGAAAATACAAAATAGTGAAGAAAGGATACAGAAATTCACTAAATGAAATAGGAATTTAACAAGATTTGCTTGTTTTTTAAGGAATTTGCTTGAAAGAAACTAAAGAAATGAGGAAGGCCGTTGAGTACTCTGCTTTCATCTTGAGTTCTAACTTCAGGGTCCGGGCTCTTTACTTTTTCTCTCTCTACGTTCTCCGTATCTGCTAGGGTCTGTGAATTATTTACTGACTTTTGCCTGTGCTCTGCTGTTTAATTTGTGCTGTTACATGGCAGTGGCTCACCAAGCTACTCTTCTGGAAAAAAAAAACAACTTTAAAAATATATTTGTCTTAGAGGAAGCTGATTTAGGAGCAAGGAGATAATTCTAAGCCTTAGAATAGGTGATAGTATTTTACTCATCTTTTAGTATTGTACTGAGTGAATGTGGCAGTACAGTACTTAGAA